>JAPZDZ010000016.1:1532789-1549625 GCA_029783805.1 Acanthurus tennentii | reverse complement strand
AGATTCACTATATTTGCTCTTATCTGAGATTCTATAACACATATCATTAAAAAATTATGTGCTTTTTCAGCTACATGCCAGTAGGCATCCTGTTCTTAATTGCTGCTAAGATCATCGAAGTGGAAGACTGGGAAATCTTTAAGAAGATGGGTCTTTATATGGCTACGGTGCTGAGTGGGTAAGCTGCCCCATTACTCTGTATCCGCCTGTTCCAGACACTGGGATTTATGGTTGACATTTGGGCCGATTCTCCCTCCAGTGATACTGTAAAAGCTGGGCCCTCTGTGGGCACTGATAAGGGCCAAGGCCGTTTAAAACTGCTCAACCTGCAGATGCAGTAATGAAAGCTTTGCTCATGCCTCTAAATCTAAGCGACACCAATAAAGCCTGTACAGTAAATCCCTTCCAGTTAGGTCTCAGGGTTGGTCTAAGGTTCTCCTGAGTTCCCAAGAGTGCTCCTCTGACGACATGTGCATGCCGTGTTCACACTGTTGCAATGTTGTGATTGTAGTGTTCAGTGCCTATAAAAAACATTAAAACTTAAAAAAAAAATTAAACTTAAAAAAATTCCACTCAAAACTTTATTGCTCTACAACCCTAAATTAAAATGGATGCAAATAAGAGATTTTTTCATGAACAACAGAAAAAGACTCTTTAAAAGTGAATCAGTGTCACTGCACTGTGCAAGAGCATGATTTAATGTAATTTCACTACTTACTTAATCATGTGTTGATGATGTAAAAAGTGAAACAGTTGTCTATCTATAATGCTTTCCCAGTAATGACCATGTAAAATTATACATGTTAACAGATATTTGGTGATTTTAAACATTGCCAGCTGTCAGCTTTACACTGGGTTTTAAAACAGTCAAATGGAGTCACCATTTAAACCTCATATACAAGGATAAAGTTCCTGTCAGAAAATACACAGTTTATATGATTTATGTAAGTCAGTCCACTGGTTAACAAGAGGGTCAAGCACTTCTTTCTATCTGTTTTTAATGTCTTCTTTTTATTACAAATTGAGCTGTAAAAACACATAGTGAAAAGGGAAGTACATTTTAATTTGAACAAGTTTTATCCTTGTTTTTAATGCTTTCGACAAATAGCTAGCTTGATTTTTGCAAAACTTAAAATATAAACATACCAACACATTGAAAGCTCACCACTTGGTGGGTCACGTTTTATTTGGTTAATAATTACATAAACAGGCACATAAACACTGAATTTATTCAATAAATTTCACTTTTATGACATCCCATGTCGTGTCAACAGGTAGTACTACCTGAGTGTTTTTTCTTTTTTTTTTGTTTTGGAAAATAATTTACTAGAAGCACACTGTGAGTAAAGTGCATGTTTCTATAACACTGTCTGTTTTGTCCTTCAGTATAGCTATCCACTCCATTGTCTGCCTGCCACTCATCTACTTTATCATTGTGAGGAAGAATCCGTATACATTCTGTCTGGGAATGGCTCAGGCTATGGTGACAGCTCTCATGATCTCCTCCAGGTCAGAATTCACGCACTCTGCCTGTAAAAACAAATTATATCCAATATGTTGGAACTCTAACATCCATATATTCATAATCATGACTAAAAAACAGTGTGTGTCAGACCATAAGCACACAGTTGTGAAACCAAGCACTGTCTTACCTTTCACAGCTCTGCCACCCTGCCTGTCACCTTCCGATGTACCGAGGAAAACAATCGCATCGACAAGCGGATCACCCGCTTTGTCCTCCCAGTGGGTGCCACCATTAACATGGATGGCACAGCACTCTATGAGGCTGTGGCTGCCATCTTCATTGCCCAGCTGAATGACTACGCTCTGGATGTGGGCCAGATTGTTACTATCAGGTAAACTATACCTACCTGGGAACAATAACTGCAAATTATGATGAGATAATAAAAAAAATTATGTTTCCATAAAATACAAAACTATTGTTGACCAAGGTAGAAATTTCTTGCTGACTACAAACATACATAGTCCAAAAAACATAAAATTCTGATGACGTGAAAGAACAGCATGTAAAAGCAAACAACTTAACAGTGTGAGTAACTTCAACATAAAGTATACCACAAGGTTATTACTGATATAAATCTAGAGAAAATGTAATTATTTAAGTGAAACAAGAATCAACACCTACAACTTCAGGTTTTTAGGTTCAAGACTTTGGTGATGAGTTATTTAAATACAATAACAGGTTGTTTCAAGCATGCAGGAACCTTTTTAGTTATGCATTCGATTGCTGGATTTCTTTCTCACTCACTGGAAGCCTGTCCAGGCTTCACTGCATTCCTCAAAGTAATCGAGATTATCTTATTAAAGGAGTCATTAAAATATCATCAATAACACATGATACACTTGAATACAACTTTTTTTTACAGGCACAAAATCCATTTGGATCGTGAAAGTCATATGCAGATGAGGGTTAATCCTTCCTGTGTCAAGTTTGACAAAAAATTAAAACATGAAAATATAAAAAAGATCTACTTCTTGGCTTTTTTGGGACTTGTCATTTTGTTTCACAGTGTTCATCAGCATCAACTGTGGTAACAGAGTCCCCATATAAGTTTAAGATCTTTACTCTAGGTGCATGTACTAACTTTGCTGGGTCCTCAACTACTACTCTACTTTCATCAGTAGATGATGCTCTGTTACTGAAGACCATGTAATTGAGTGTTAAGATCTAAAATAAGGAATTAGGTGGACCATGAGTTTTTTTGTTATTATTATTATTATTATTTCAACAAGGTCAACAAAAAACTTCACAGATTGTCCAAAAACTGTTTTCTCGGTTACAGATTGTGGTCTTGGTTTAAAGACTATTTGATCGGAATTCAGAAATAGCCATGATCGTGGTTAAATTTTTTTAGGATGGTTGATTACTGATAGGAAATGAAATACACACGCTGCCAATCCATCTATCCACCTTTACTCCATAAAACTGCTTTTGGTCCTAACAGATAACCAAAACAGAGCATATTATATATATTATACAGCAACAGAGCATTTTTCGGCCACTGATTTGTAAAATTATGTCTGTGTTTCAGTTTAACAGCAACAGTTGCCAGTATTGGAGCAGCAGGAGTCCCTAATGCTGGGCTTGTCACAATGGTGGTAGTCTTAACAGCTGTCGGATTACCTGCCGACGATGTCACTCTGATAGTGGCTGTTGATTGGCTGTTGTAAGTTTACCTTTTGGCCATCTAGCTTTCCTAGCAAATCATTGAAATTCTAATTTGAAAATGATGATGTACATTGACTTTGACTTTGACTGTGTCTTTCAGGGACCGGTTCCGTACTATGATCAATGTTCTTGGTGATGCTTATGGAGCCGCAATCGTCGAAAAACTATCCAAGAAGGAACTGGAGAGGATGGATCTATCATCAGACATGGATGTTGCCAACCCTTTCGCACTGGAAGCCACACTGGATGATGACGAGTGTGAGAAGAAATCCTATGTCAATGGAGGATTCACTGTTGACAAGACAGATGCAATCTCCTTTACTGAAACCTCCCAGTTTTAGTCTCTGACCGGCTCAGAGGAGCAGAGAAAGTGCCATGCTGCTATGGATGTGAAATGGAAAATCTTCCGTGAAGTATCAGCACCATGAATTCATTCAATCGAACCCATCCAAGCTCAGACATCAGCAATAGCAGCCTCCATTAAGCTAATCCAAGATGATCACCCCCATGTTGGACACTGAAAACCATGACTAGATTAAAGTGCTTCCTTCTTACACTAAAATTGTGCCAAGATAAAGAAAAGTCAGTTTTCTTTTGAATTAGAGCGTGGTCTTTCTCACAAAGAGGCATTTAAAGAAGTGTGTGTTTGAGTGTTTGTGTGTGTGTGTGTGTTAGTGTTAGCACATAATGACATTCTTTTTTGGATGTATCTGAGATGAGTGTAGATTTTTGTAAAACAGAAAATGCCAGTTGAACACTTGCTAGAACAAAACACTAATCTGAATGTAAAAAGTCAATTATATTTCATTCAATCACTAATTATACAATAATTCTTTTCTTCTTAAATGTCTGAATGATATTTGTGTGTGGCTGTTGTTGAATGTCTATGTCCCATAATGCACTGCTTGTATATCTAACTGTATATTTAAACTGTGCCAAACATATGAAGAGGTTTTTCACAAGTTGCATGAAGCAATACGTCAAAGAAATGCTAAATGGTGGCTGCAGATTGATTTTTTATGGAGGCTTCGAAGAGACTGGAAATTTAAACAAAAGCCTATAAGGTCATTGAACACTGTGAAATTGAAGGACTTTTTTTTTCAGCAAGCCAAATCCCTGGCTTGCATTGATTTGATGCAAAGTATAACATACTAAGTAGATTTTCACGTTTTTCGTGTTTAAGCTGCAAGGAGAAAGATCGCAACATTTGAGCCCAAACAGCACCTTCTCAAACAAGACAATTTTAGTCATCACCAAATAGTCAGATAACCCAATTGTGTCTTTTTAAGTACTTTTTACAATTTCACTTCTATATTTTCACTGTGGTGTAGGGTTGTAAAATATGTCAAATGCTCATAAACCAGTGGTTGAGCTATGGCAGAGACTTGGAGTAAGCTTTCAAACAAAGAAAATTTTGCACGCCATATGCATTTTTTGTTAAAAAAAAGACATGAATACCCTGTGTAGATTTGTTTAGAAAGGAAGAGTTAAACATTTTGGGAATACATTTATATGCTTTCTTGTAGAGATGAAAAGATCAATTCTAGTCTAATGTCTTTGTGTCAAGTATGGAGCTAAAGCTAGGAGGAGGTTAGCTTGGGTTATCATTAGGCCTGGAAGAAGGGGGAAAGAGCTAGCCTTATAAATCTAATGTTCAAATAAACCTTGCAAAACTCTTGAGTCACACATTAGTGGTTTTTAGGTTTCTGTTTTTGAACTAGTTCGCTAACGTTTTACAAAGTGTTAATTAATGAGTTTTACAAAGTGTTAATTAATGAGTTTTAGAGATTTTGGTAGTGCCATTTTTAATCTTTGAACAGCATCAGGCTAGCTTTTCTTCTCTGCTTCCAGTCTACATGCTAACCCATGTAGCTACTTAAACATACAATATGTAACATATGCACATTAAAATGTCTAAAAACTGCTTTATCTTTCTTACATATTTTGTTAAGCTTTGTACTTGATTAATAACAAATGTGGTTAATTTTGTCACCTGTAACTTACTTTCAGGCTAATACCAGTCAGAGAGTGAGGAAGGAAATTGGCAAACATAACGTAAATGAAACTTAAAAACATTACCTCATCTGTATAAAATTCTGCCATGGTCAGTGACATAGATTTCTATCAAAATGGTGGCTGTTTAAAAATGAAATAAACAAATCCCACAATGCCACACTGCTTTATGACAAGATCAAACTGTGTCTTTTGTTTTAATTATTTTGGTAAAGAGACTTTTAACAGCAGAACTTATGTATTGCACAAACTTAAAATAGATATTTTTCCCCCATGTTACTCTTAGAAAGACAACACATGTGAGTATTTCCTAAAATGCTCAGCCATTTGATTAAACTGCAAACATGCCAGCAGTAAATAACTACAGCTTCCTAAAAAATTAGCTATAACTGCTTTTTCATTGGAAGTTTAATTTTCAAAGGCAACCTCTAAATTATAACTCAAATGGTGAACTATATTGGAAATTTCAGAACAGCAGTGTCCATTATCACACCTCAAGACTAAGTTCTTGATAATATCTTATTTGAAGCCAATACTATCAAACTCAAAACCTTACCACACCTCGGTACATTTTCTTAGTGGTTGCAAACAAACAATATGATGCGACCCAAACCCCAAAGTAAACTCAGAACTTTGTACAGTAATTAACTTGTATATCTGTATCATTCTTATCATTTCATGTGATGCCCATGACATAACAATACCCTGATTCTGATCTACAGAAAAATGGGTCATCAGTGGTAAACTGCCACCATCACTGACGCAGTTGCTCAGTCTTTTTGTCCCATGTTTCTGTTAGATTTGCACCAAGACATTTAAGAAAAACTTGATTTTGAGAGTGAATTTTAAGAGATCTTGAGGTATTGGTGGGGGTGAGGTTGGGGTTGTATTTAGTGGAGATAAAAGACCCTTTATCTATTAATTAATTTATTTTTTAATTCCTAACTGTAGCATATGCAGTCATGACGCTACTTTCTAACCTCATTAGCTTGTCCACAAAGGGTTGGAAACCACTGCCACAAAAATAAACTTGCTACTTTTGCAAACAAACTTTTTAGATAACCAACTTTTTTATGTTTATGTTTTTTAAGGTACAGTATGCTTTTGTCAGCCCAGATGCCTCATTAGCTTCTCACAAGTTAAATGTGGTAGCAGACATATATTGACTGAAAGATACCCAAGATCATTAGTCAAAGTAACAGTGTCAAATACAATGGACTTTTGTTGAAAGTTGGCTGTGACTGGTTAGCTGCAGAAAAACCATAGTTCTGTTAAAATTAAAAAGATTTATCACCTTAGGACCATCAATGTGTTCTTGTGCTTAAAAAATGGTGGTTTGTAAGTTGACAGGAACATTACTGATATTTGATTTGTGGATTCAAAACAATTTCTTTGTTTTGTACTGTTTGTTGGATGAATCTTACATTTAAAGATGTAATTCTGGGCTAAAGGGCAATTGTGATGATATGTTTCTTTTTTTAATATAAAACATAGACTGAAAGATAAAATGAAAATGACGGATGAGTTTAGAAAAAAAAGTAACCACCTAAATATTATTATGCTACATGTTTTGTAAAAAGTTTGATATTTAAGCAGATGATGATGCAGCATCCAAAACATAAAGGTTCATCATCAGGGGAACAACAGTGTATCTAGTTAGTATTTATTCCAATCTAGCCATTACACCATTACATGCAGGGGGGCTTGATGATGGCAACAGTCTGGCCAGTAATTTCTTTAATAAACTCTGGCCAAACAGACTGATAACAGACTTAGCCGTCCCTTGAATGTCAATAACCGTTAATGCTTTGTCCCAAATACCCAAAATGTTCTAATGTTAAGGCTCCCTGGCTGCAATGTTTCTGTTACGGCTTGTTATGCTTGTGGTTTTATGCCTTTTTGTACCATGTATGTCCATATCTGTTACTGAGAGCTATGTATTGGACTCTAGCAGCTGCATACCATGCTGCCTGCACATGCGTATACAGTGTTTACGCTTTGACTGAGTTGTGCTAAGTTGTTTAAAAGGTTAAGACAACATGTCGAAAGACATAACATGGGACCAACAGTGTTATTGCTGAGGTTTTCATGTTTTACTATTTATGCTATTCATGTGCTATTCATGTTTGAATGTATGCAGTAGGCGACAACAGTATTGGTACTACAATCACTGTTGCTGGCAAGATAATCAATATTATTCTTTCTAGGTTGGGTTTAAGGCGGTCCTAATTTATTGAGACTACTTCCCGCCATCGCTAGAGTCTGAGCCAAATACATCTCTTATCTACTGACAGAATTACAACTTAATTATGCTCTGTCATTCATTACATGCCAATAGAGTTATGTATTGTTGAAAAACAGACTCTTTGTGGTCTTTGTTAATTACTAAACAATTAAAAGCTTCCACGTAGTAGTTTTCCCAGACTGTGATAGAGATTAACTGCCATAGTAGTTTACAGCACAATGTCATAATATAAAATATGTTCCACTTTAAGCTGAAAGTTAATTCCCAGATTGTTAGGTTTGCTTATTCTAGTGGCCTGGCTTGAAAAAAAACAAAAAATGTAAGAAACACTTGTGAGATTTTTCTTTGTTTGTGTACAGTACCGCTCCCAAAATAACAGCCAATGTCTAACTTAGATTTTACCAATTTTAGTAGCAGTTGACAAAGAAGATTAGCCAGCGCAAATGGTGAAAAAAAACCAAACACCTAGATAAATATGCATACTTTAATAGTCAAAAAAAACAGCTTAACAGAAAAAAACAGAGGAAGAAAACACAGATATTCTTTGCTAGGTGTTAACTGTGTATAACGCTGCTTCTAAAGCAACAGCTAATGTGTCAAAACTTCACAATGTCCATAGTGACTTAGCATAGCAAAAACAGCGACTGCAAATGCTACTTTATCTTTCAGCTTTATCTTTAACCAAGTATTGTGGAGGTGTTTTTTTATAGAAGAGTCTTGATAATTAAGACTTTGTCTATTTTGGAGAGTAATAACGTTTAATAATATTTAATAAAGTGATGGTTTTAACAGTGTGCCAGGTTTTATGTGAATTCATGGCTGTTTCCTTTGGGATACCATATCTTGTTTAAGTTTCTTATTTGGGCCTTCATGTTCAAAGGCCATTCCTTCACTTTTTTTCCAAGGGGTCAAAATCTCAAACTCCACTGTGTCTGCAATGCAATATAGGTCTCAGTGTCTCTTTTTTACACTGCCAAAAGGGCAAAGTTTGAAATAAAGCATGAGTGGATGAAATTGCTTAATTGTAATTCTATGCTGACATGCAGATAAGCCTTCACTAATCAGTTTGTACAACTACTCTACATTTCAAAAGCACATTGCATCAACCAAACCTTGTATAGACAACTACTTGATTACTACTATAATATGTGAATCAATATGTACAACATGATGTGTGACTGCAATAAAATAAAAAAATGTTGCTCATATTTTTGTCTGATTTTGATGTTTTCATTTTTGGTAGACTCTAAAGACATCCACCGTGATAAGGAAGTGAGATAGTTCACTGTCATTTAACTCCAGTGCTCTTTTAATGCCCTTGCGAGGCAAACATATTGTTTAGGTATTCCGATTATTGAAGTGCTGATCATTCTACATTGTGGGAGCATTATTCTACTTCACAGTACAGTTTCTTCAATTTCAGGAATTTTATAGAAACTAATGTCAGTGTTTTGGAAAATTCCAGTGATACCAGCACTAATACTTTTGATTCTTGAAGATAAATGCGTTGATTGCTTCAATGTCATTATTTTGTTCTCCATTCATGCAAGGAACTTAAAGGGTTTCTTGTTCTAGTTGGCTCTTATGTATATAATGTTTGTACAGTGTACTGATTCCAACACTTTTTGTTGAAAATTGCTGAAAAAGTCAATAAAGCAAACATGCTCACACCTCACAGTGATTTGTTAGGTGTACTAGGATGTGAAAGGAAGCAAGGTTTTAACTTCTCCCCAGGGCTTTTCTATGACATTCTTCTCAAAACTACTTGAGTGTAGAGACTTTTGTCAAAAGCGACCAGGAAAACCACAAAAAAATTGCACTGCCATGAAAGCTTATAGTTTGGTTGCTTAAAACACCAAAATAGAATTCTGTTTCAGCAGCCATCACAATAGATCACAATGTTCCTGAAAGAGCCACTGCTTAATGCTTTAAAGTCATGCTGTAGTGAGCAGCTATTTTCCTGATATAGGGCTGTAGTTCACACAGAGATGCATTGCCATAGACACAATTAGCTTTTAATAGCCTTTGGTTGATTTACCAGAGGACTCGACAATGTCAGCTTGATAGATTATAGAATAGGGAATCATGACGTCATACTAAAACTAATGTCTCCTGGCTGTGTTCAAACTGAGATATAACAATAAATATCACTTCTAAAAGGTTTATTTTATCATAAAACACGTTCTTTTGTCAGTCATTAATAGAGTGTGCAGACATTTATCAAGCTACTGCAGTGAAATACCTCTCTGTTTGGCACACACACACACAGTTCTAAGGGTAGTCTTGAAATTGGAAGACTTTGTTTGCAGGGTCCCCTAGAAATTGAGAAAAGGACAGATATCTGACATCATATACATGTAATGTTACATTTTATAATTGAATAAGTTTGTTTAATATAGTAAAAACACAATTATAATAACAAGCTATAAAATATGGCTTTCAATTGTTACTCATTATGTTGGTTCTTTTAGTTAGTGGCTTACATACAAAAGAGATTCACAGGAAAGAATCCATGCATGTAGTCAGGAATAATTTAATTTTATTGGAATTATTGTAACTATTTTTGCCGCACTCTCTTTACACCATGTCAGAGCTATATTAAGTTGCTGTTCATGAAAACTGAACGTTTATTGTAGGCCACAAGGAACACAAGATGTTTGTCACATTCATCAAAAATGCATCCACAAAATAAAAAAACAATCATGACAATTTTGTGGTGTGACATGCAACAAAGGTTGCTAACCAGAATCAAAGCAGAAGCGGAGAAGTTACATGCATCTTAACCACTAGGTCCCCTAGATGTTCAAAGGGGGAACCATTTCCTGAGGGAAATAGTGAAACTCACAGAGATGCAGAGTAAGTCACCTTTCCAAAGCCTGACCAGGTCATCATGGTGGACCTGGAGAGATGGATCTTCTGGCTAAAACCCTGTCTATCTCTGAGTGTGTGGCCCCCTAAAACACAAAATCAGTCTCATATGGTTGTAATCAATATTCTGAAATCTTCCGTGTATTCCTGGAGTTATTATATAGAAAAATCTACAAATTATTGCTCAACCTCCCTTGAAAAAAAAGGAAAAGAAAAACCTGCCTGTCTGCCACAGCCTTCTTTCCATTGTTTTTAAATATAAGCCAGCACTCAAATACTAAGTCTAAAATAATAGCCAGCAAATAAACTAATAATTAATAACTAATAAAGAACATGCAGTGGCCTGTGTAAAGTGCAACTCCAGTCAAGTGTAACACTAGATTGAAACACAAACTGATATTTTGATTTGTAACGCAGAGTTCTAATCTGTGTTCTACTTACATAAACAAGTCTCCGTACAGCCTTTGGTGTCGTAAGGAGTCTCTGAACACGCTCTTGGACCTCTTCCCATTCTCTGTGAGAACTGGACTGAGACCTGAACATTAAAAAAAGAGACAGAAATTTTTAGTTTGACATTTTTATTGTTTTTCATTACTTTGTAAGCGATTGTTTGTTGTCAAACTAAAAGTCAAATTTAGATTGTGATATCCATTTAATCTCTGGGGGAATCACAGAGTAAATAACAATACAAGAGTGTCGCAATACATTGCCAACTTTAATAGTATCATGATATAGCTATTCTGCAATATTTAAATTATTAAAGATAAAAGATCTATGATACATCACAGAATCTGTGTAACTGGTGAAGAAAAATTACTACTATAAAAGGGTAAAAAGTGGGAATTATGTGGTGACACTGAATTGTGGTGTCAATTTTCAATTACAAGATCCTCATTTTATATTTTCAAGATCTTTTCTCGCAATTACAAGATGAGATTTCTATTTTTTATACCCTATATGAAATGTGTCTCTATACTCTACTGATCTCTGTGGAAAATTTAAGAAACATGATTTAACATTGAGATCTGAACAAAGGAAAAATTTCTATCCTTGTTCAATCATAAGTGAAAGAAAACATCATCTTTCAACAGCCAACTTTCAACTTGTGGCATTATTGGTAGTGTTAGACAGTATACCTGTTTGGATATTTTTTGGTAATATTTTCAACCTTAGTACTGAGGTCCATGATTAAATAACCAGAAGTATTTAAAACTAGTCAAGAAAAGGACCTGCTCCTCCTGGCCTGTTCCCTATAAGACTGCCACAGTCTTGAAGGGTCAGGACCTTGGTAGCAGTCAGGGGCATCGTGTGCTTCAGAAGAACTGGAGTTGTCTTCTGATATTCCTCCAACCTACCAATGGAAGCAGAGAGTAGTCATTTTTTCCCAATTGCAATGTATAGTATATGAGACATTTGATTACAAGCTGATTTACACTTGACAAATCTACTTTTTTGTTTGTTTCTTCACTGATCACAATTTAAATTTAAATCTGTTTAGACATACAATACATCGCAAATTTAAATACATTTGGGGGTCACAGGTTCCAGTCCTGTATTTCAAAGTCCTAGGTGCTTTTAAGGAATAGCTCAACATATTGGGAAATATGCTTATGTACTTTCCTTCACAAAGTGTGATTAGAGAGTGGTTATCATCTTGTTTAGAGCTGGGGTCAGGATGCGATTCAGCAAGCCTGAAGGCATGGGAGAAATACCTGGTATGGTTTTGTTAAAAGTACCAAAATACACCTTTCAATACCTCTAAAGATCACTAATGAAAACAAACAGAAATGTCACAGCACCAGTTTTGGTCACTGTTATATGATAGCAAACTAGGCGACCTCTCTGTGACAACAAGACTCCAGGAAGCTGCTTCCAGCTGTTGTTCACAAAGACAGTTTCAGCAGGTTGATGTCATCTGAATAACAAATCACATTTTTTACATTTCTGTTCATTAACAGATCAAAAACCCAAGATAGAATGTGTTCCTCACTTTAAGGTATGTAAATGAGTCTACTTTTGAACTTTGGACACAGTCAGGCTAGCTGTTTGGGCTCGCTTCCAATCTCTATGCTAAGCTAGGCTAACCACATCCATTCAGGAGCTCTGTACAGTTCTGTACACACAGACATAAGTTTGGTATAAATCTTTTCTTACTCTTAGAAAAAAAGCCAAATAATGTATTCCCAAAATACTGAACTATTACTTTAACGCTTATGTGTTGAATTGGGAAAAAATCTGATTAATTTCATGATTGCATGTCTAACAGGCTAAAGAGGAGGAAAATAAATTGTTCCTACCAAACCTCTTGACAAAGACTTTTCTTTGCCAGTTGAAGAATGTGTCACTGAAACAACAAAAAGAGGGGAGAATGCTGCTAAGTCTCTACAAAAATCCAATTCTTGGGTGATAAAAAACCTGATTGTAAGTAGGTTAACATATAATAGGTAACTTATTAAGCAACTGCCTGTCAGAGTGGATCAAGTTAAGTCGAAAACAGCCAAAAACAATAACGGTAAATGTTGCAAGCAGTTATGGTCAGTCATGGTTAAGCAGTGAAGTGTCTTGAGGCTTTAAACCATAATTAGAGACATTAAAGAACCTTTATATGAAAATTTGTACTTGCGGATGAAGTCCTGGTCAAAGGTGAAGAGGAGCTGGTTAATAGTACAGAGTGGAAGGGCAAGGCAGATCCTCTGGCTCCAGGCCATGAAGCCAGCATCTACATACAGGAGAACATATTGTGCAAGTCAAACTGATCCAGGGAGTACACAAGCAGGGCTTCTGCTGTCTCAGCAAGGAGACTGTACTATTTTATTCTGATAAGGAATAAGAACAAAAATATATTTATTACTAGGTGCCCCATAAAAAAACTGTTTCCTGAAATGGGTGCCAGCTTAATGTTAGTGACAGAGAATGATAATGTGATAGCATGAATACTAGCACAAAGGGCATTTCTGTCAACACAACAGTTGTGGAAATTTTTTTTTCCTAGAAATTTTAATGTTGATGTACAGTACCACCGACCAATCCCCAAATTTCCTCCAAAGTTCACTTTAACTGGGACTTACAATCAACCAACCCCATTCTTGTTCACTTTAATAAACTCAGGGGTTTTTAAGCTTCACCTTGTCAAGTATTACCAGTATCTAATAGTAGCTAATTTGAGCTAATGTTGGTAAATCATTGGTAAACTGTCATTTAGCTGTTACAATGGATTCAAATGGACACGTGCTACATTTTAGCACAGGCATGAAATTTTAATGGTTTAATCACAAAGAGAAAAAGAAAGAATTACTTACTTAACTTCATCACTAAACATGCACGTTGTTGCCTGCTTCTAGTTCCATTTCACTCACTCTAACATTGAATGATGATAATCTTTGGAAATTAATGACGATGCATTTCATTTCATTTTATTGTGTTTACCTTACCAAAGTGTGATGGGGACTTTGGCAGAAAATTGAAAACCTACAATAATAACAGGATTTTAAAAAATCCACAAATATCAACATTTTAGTTTCACAGTATTGTTAATATTTTTTTAAAAAAAGGAGGCACAAAATACCCTATTTACATAGTAACACGTTCCTGTAGCACAGGAAGTTGTAGACTTTTTAAAGCTCTGGTCATATGATGAAATGACAGATTTTCTGAGTAGCTTTTCATTATGTCTAATCCTATGACACACAAGAAGGGGCTACGAGAGAGCCAAGGTTCAAGGCAGAGTGACAAATTCAAAGGGATAATAAATGCCTCAGTAAACCCTTGTTACATCTAACAAGTCAGTGACACAAGATAAAACAGGCTGTTGACACTCAAACCATCCATTGCCTCAAATCATTTCACTGTCTCATAGCTACTTTGGGCAGGTGACATGGAAGACTCAGTGTGGTTTTGTGGTTTGTGCTCTGTAAAACAGATTAGGTTAAGTCAAAGTGTTTCAGAGGGTCACAGGATGGAGACTTGTTATGTGTGTGTTTATGCTTAAAGCAGGTTTGTCCAAGTAATAGATCTGTAGTAAATGCTTTGTTAACATGCTCTGAAAGCACCCAAATTATGCATTCAAATTATGTGCTCAATTCTTGTCAGTCTATAGGTGCAAATGAAGGTCTAAGTTCTGTGCATTCTAGGGAGATCTACTAGTAGTGCTATCTGTGAAGGAATTTCTCTGACCCCTTAGGCCTTGTCACCTCTATACCACTATACTTCTTTGCACTTCAGTCAAGCAAAGTTGATTCCTGGGTCACGCAGTCACTTTGTTATAATCAATGTTGGCCTATAGTTTTTGTGTAGGTTGTCCCTATCTGTCCTTGCCATAGCAACCAAGGCCGAGGGTATGAATGCTTATGTACTAATGCCCAGTAAGATCCTGAAAATGTACAGTTTGACCATACTTGGATTTCCTTAGGACCTGTGACATGTAAGGACACAAAGACTTAAATGCACCTTACACACAGCACAGCCTCAGATCGGTGGTGGGTAAGGGTTATTACTGTACTTTTCAGACTATAAGCCGTACCTGAATATAAGCTGCACCCACTAAATTTAACAACTAAAACCACTAAAGCTGTCTTCTTCAGAATTTAACAGTCTCAGAATTACTTCGTCATACACTTTCTCGTTTATTTTCGTCCTTAAATTACCCACATCATAGTTTAAGCCACAGGGTTCAAAGTGAGTGAAAAAAGTAGCGGCTTATAGTCCGGAAATTACGGTACTCATAATCACCTATTGATGTTGCTAGTACTGCTGTCCTTGGCATCATGTTTTGCGAGAAATGTCTCTGTGTAAGTCATCTATCTTCTCCTGACCTCCTCATTCCTTCAGCTGCTCTTTGACAAGACTTTCCACCAAACCATCAGTTTCGTGATTACGAGCCTATACCCGCACAAAGTTTGGTTGGCAGTGCCATTCTTTCTTTAGCAATTGATAAATTAACAACACCCTGTGTGGTTTTTAAAAGATATGAGCTGGTTTGATTTGTCATGATTGAAATCGGTCTGCCTACAAGTACAGATTTGGCATTCAAACCTGGCACAGTAATGGTATCACCAGTGACAGCACTTTCTCATCTTTTGTGGAGCTTTCCTACAAATATCACCTAATGAACTCCCATCTTTTTCCAACTTCATTAAGAAACAGTTCCCTCGTTTTCCAAATCACCTCCATGAAACCCTGATTGACATCCTTTTATGTGTAGACCCTTACTAAAAGAAATGCATCTCTAAGGTGTATAGTTCTTTATGGTCAGCTTCCTCGAAACATTTCGCCTTTATGAAAACCGAATGTGAAGATGACATGAATATGAACATAAAAGATCAGTAATGGGATTCGGCTTTAAATTTGGTCCATTCTTCCTCCATTTGTGCCCATCATGCCCTAATCCAATGTAAGATCCTCCACAAAGTCCCTCATACAAACGCAAAATTATCCAAAATTTACTCTACTATTAGTGATGCCTGCAACAGATGCAAACAATCCCCTGCTAATCACTCCCACATGTTTTGGTCTTGCCCTAAATTGATGACCTTTTGAGGGAGCACTTTTGACACAATTGGCAAAGCCTATGGTCAGACCATCACTCCTAATCTGTTATCAGCCATTTTTGAAATTCCTCTTGGACTAGCATCCCTGCAGTGATGAAGCAGGCTCTAGCTTATACAGCTTTGTTAGCATGACAACTTATCATGCTTAATTGGAGGCTTCTCTATCCTCCAACACATGACCCTTGGATTAAGGAAGTTCTTTAAAATTTAAACTGACTTGAGAAACTCAGGTCTTAACTTCTAGGTTGCACCAAGATATTTCAAGGTACTTGGAACCATTTCCTGGAATTTGTGAACGCTCTTAGTTTGTCTCTGGATTCAGAACAGGATTGACCTCTCACTCCAACATTTCTGTCTTAGAGTAGCTGCTCACACCCCAACTTCAGACACCTTCATTTATTTCATTTTTTTGTAATTTAAGAAAAAAACTTTGAAAAAGACTCACAATAGAGCTGCAACTCAAATTTGACTACATTATTGCCTGACCCCAAAAGGGACTAAAAGTTGATTCGTCTGTTATCAAATGCTTAAAGAACACATTTACCAAAGAAAATTATCTGAAGATGGAGTGCCTTTATTTTTTTCAGCAGTTGTCTGCACTAGTTAATATCAAGCAAAACTTTATGATCCTGTTTTTCTGTACTGTCACATGCCTCAGAACGTGTAAAGTTAATTACATACCTCAGACAAATAGCAGACTCATCCTTAGTCTACTGATTTCACTGACTCTCAATTGTAAAACATTATACAACAAGAGAGAGGAGCTATTATGTGAGAAAATGAGAAAAGATTTATGAGAAAATAATAATTACTGTGTGTCCCTAACTCAGCACTTATCTGCCATCTGCTGGCTGGAAATGGAATAAATTGTGTTGTCTGTGCTTACAGGCTGGGAGGTCCTGGTCATGTCCCAGCTGAGTGGGCCAGGAGCTTCAGAGTTCAGGTTAAGCTGGGCGAGGCGCTGGGTGTTTCCA
>JAPZDZ010000016.1:1401566-1414583 GCA_029783805.1 Acanthurus tennentii | reverse complement strand
ATATGAGCTCTCAGACCACTTCACAATAAAAAAGAGGGAGAGGTTGCAAAAAAGTATCAAATTCTTGAAGATTTTAAGGTGGAGGATTTATTGGTGGTCAGTCTTTCTTCTGTGTTGAGGTTAGAGCCCCATGAATTCAGCAATGCAGAGAACATGACAGTATCACAGAATTTGATTTAAAAAACATCAATTCTAAAGCACATAATATTTTGATAATTGCCAAAATGTGGATATAATTTTTAAGGGTTTCCTTACCTTTGTAAGCATTTATTCTTTGCACCAAAAATGAACAGTGAAAAACTATGCTGCTATGTCTTGGTGTTACACGCACACACACACACACACACACGTCATGTTGACATAATCCCTCTAACAAGAGCTCATTAGTTCCACAAACTCTTAGAAGTGCAGTACATGGGCATATGCAGGAAAACTTGTTAAGACTTTGTTGCTGTATTTGTGGAGTCTGATATTCGGTTAGGTGAAAATAAAAGGCTATGTCTATTTGTGTCAAAGAACTGTAACTAAGTTTTGTGTGTGAGTGAGCCTCCATCAGATGCATCCCATGTGTATTAACAAAAAAAAATCTTCACAGTTCAAAAATTTTGTGCCATTACGCAAAATTCCCCAATATGTCCTACCTGGATACAAATTGGAGGTTATTTTAGGTTATTTTAAAGTTGAGATCACAGAGACTCAATCAGCACAGATTTCACAGCTCACCGTCTTTAAGAGTGTGCCTTATCTAATGTAACATCATTAGCCTTCTCCCCTTTGTTTTTTGTTAAAACTGTATCCTTATGCTGCATTATTAGACAGTCTCTTTGATGAAAAAATACTCTCTAATTGTAAAATTAAGAATTCAGTAAAAGTAAAACAGAAAAAATAAAAAAATAAAAAGGAATCTGAAAACATTAAAAAGAGTTTCATTGGACCCTAGAAAGGGCTATATAATCACACAACCAATAGCAAGAGAATCTTCTTTTATGGTGGTCTGGCTAACTCCAGGGGGTTGGGCAGGGCAATTGAAAGAAGGGGTGGACACCAATAAACCTAGTGGGAGTTCAGCTACATTCGTCTGGGTGGCCAAACAGGAAGTGGACCAAACTGAAGTTAGATAGTTACAAGATGTAGTTATGTTGCCTCATGGAGAGCAAATGATGGAATTAGTACATATAAATAGCATTTCTATTGAAAGTAACTAATTATGGATGTAGATTGTGCTTACTTGCCAACTTTTAAGTGTCCCTCTGTACCTCCACCTCAAGAGAAGGCTTAAAAAAACTTCATGTCTACAGTGGCTCCTTTCATGAAAAGACATTTGACTGGGTTGCCTGGCCCACGCACATTTGGTGGAGAACCTCCCCATAAAGAAGAGCTGTTTTAAAGCCAAATAGTGAACAAGAAAGATTTATGGTTTTACAACACCTGAGGAGAAAGGGGAGACACAGCAGTGAATGGCATAGAGTTCCCCTTTAATCCTTTAGCTTTTGAAAGAAGAAAAAGAGTGAGCGTTTGTGAAAGAAAGGTCTAAATCCCCATGCTTTGAGCTGTTTTCTTTTATGTGATGGTGTTTTCTATTCTCAAATGCTTGTATAAAGCATGGCTCTTTATGTATCTTTCTCTGTTGGGGGAGCTTGTTTAGCCAAGGGGAGTTATTACTTAGCACTAGCAGAACCTGTGTTTTTGTCTGCGCTGTATGTAAATGCCTTTTAAGTTCTCCCATAGAGGGACTGGGGGTCGGGTTGGTTGTAAAGGGGATGTGGGGTGACAAATGCCAGGTGTTTGATTCTCCCCAGGCTAGCAACCCCGGTGGCCGAACGCTGGGCCGACACAGAGCACCGCTCTTATTTCTCATGTGACCACGTGTTTGATCTCAGTCTTTTCCACAAGCACTGGGCCAGAAACAGCAGAGAGAAGGAAATGTGGAGTAGGTGATGACATGAAGGGAAAGCAGGCTGGTGTGTTAGCATGAGAACCTTTATTTTAGCACGCTGAATGTGGGCACAGGCTGAGTGATTTGTCACCTGCATAAGTTTGTTTAAAGATCACATCATGACAGAGACATGTACTGTAGATGGATTTCTGTTTATTTTTTTCTGTTTGGGTATATTTATAAAACACATAGTATATAATATTAGTTTGCCAATGTTGTAGCAAGATTTTGGTTAAAAGAGAGTAAAGACAAGTTAAATACCTTGCACCTAGTTTAAGAAACAAGTTAACTCGTAATGATCTTTCCAGTAAAAAGCTGAACTTTTGGATAATAACAGCAATAACTTTTTTCCTCCTAATTTTGAGTTTCTGTTAGAAAAGTAAAACAACAGTTAAGGGTTTAAGATTGCCATTTCCAAGTAGCAGTAGTAGTAAAAACTATTAGTGTAGTATAAACAGTTTGTGTAAATTTGTTTCCATTAAAGGGAAACTTAGGTATTTTTCAACCTTGGCCCTGTTTTTCCGTGTTCATGCGTCTGGGTGATTAATTGGGGCTAGGATTTTTGAAATAGGTCCAGTACTGAGTGAGAGCACTGCAAATAGCAGCTGCAAAACTGGAATGTATATCCTCTAAAAGTGCTTGTTTTTACCACTGACAGGCTTAGATTGTTATTAAGTGTCCAACAACAAGATCCCTACCACTGGCTCTGCATTGTACTAGGTCAACAATAACCCTGATATTTAAAAATGAAATATAGGTTTTAGTGCTTACACACGTGATAAAATCCTTAAATAATATAACACCTCTTGAATCTAGTGACTATTCAACTGAACTAATATTTATTAACTGTTACTAATACTTATCAACTGTTTTTAATCTGGAAACTAGCTATTTTTTTGCAGGACTTTTTTTTTTATTTAAAATATAAAGCAATACATCTTTAAGTTTTTTTAACTGCAGAAAGAGTGATTAAGTCGAAAATACATTTGTGCTGCAAGCAACTAACATTTCAGCATAAGTGAACTGGCTTTGTTTGAGTAAATCCACAGTGTCAAAGTGAAAGACTTCTTAATTCACATTAAAAGAGGTGTGTTTGGACAGCCCCCGCTGAATTAAGACAAGCAAACAAAATAATTGTGGTCAGTTCGGTCTTGTTTGCTGGCGTTCTTTTGGCTGCTCTATCTGAGCAAAGAGTTAAGAGAAGAAGCCGGATTAATGCCCGCAATCTTCAACTAAAGACTATTTATTTTCTTTGAAGAAGGCAGCTTTGGTGGCTTTTAGTGAAGCGGTACAAAAGCCCTAAAAAAGGAGTGGTGGTAAGATTTATGGCACTCTGAAGAAGCTGTCCCATAAACCAACAGACCAGCTGCGTGTTGTTTGTAGGTGACAACCATTGAAGCTGCTCTGCCTTTTGTCCTTGCGTTTCTCTTTTTCTTTAAAGTCTTTTTTTAATGGTCACTTCTTGCCACTTGTTTTTTTGGACAGCTCTGGTTCACCATGGTAGCCTTGTTTTTCTAAATTTGGGTTTGCATTCTAACATCCAAGTGCATTTTAAGCTTCCTTTAGACTGACAGCGACACATTTTAAACCCACAACTGCAGTTGATATAAATGGTTTACACACACCATCCAACCTGGCTTCATATTTTGCTTGCCTCGTTCTGGGAGACAGGACTTACTATCACAAGTTGGAATTTTAGTATATTAAATATATTGACTTTCAAAAGAGGTAAAAACTACCAGGTTTGTATTAGGAAAATCCACCTAAAAACAACAAAATTAATACGAGTAAATAAGATTTAGTCAACTAATATGTTTTAACACAGTTTACACCTCGAGTATCCATCTCTTGCAGTTCTTTTCCAGATAACCAGCAGGTACTTGAGACTTGTAAATCTTTGGCATCATCCCTTTAGTTTTGCTGTATTTTAAAATCTAGGATCGTTTTGAACACAAAAT
This sequence comes from Acanthurus tennentii, assembly GCA_029783805.1. Lineage (NCBI taxonomy): Eukaryota > Metazoa > Chordata > Actinopteri > Acanthuriformes > Acanthuridae > Acanthurus > Acanthurus tennentii. The sequence continues at coordinate 1,410,689 of JAPZDZ010000016.1, read as the reverse complement.
TTTATAAAGCAGCTTTGGGATTAACCATGAGAGATGTGCCAGTGTAACAGTTTTACTGCATATACATTGTGGCAAAACATTTTGATGACAACAACACCACTGATAAAGAAATGGTTGTTTGCACAGGGCCTGGCAAACATGACACAACTCTCCTGCCTTTATTGACAGTTTTATTTAGATTTTTTACAAGGGGGTAATTTTGTCAGTAAAATAGAAAAAAAGCAACCACAGCAGGAGCAGAAACAAGTTTCTCTGGCTGTTTAGCTCCATCTACTCTGCTTTTTCAATGTAACTGAGTAAGAAGAAACTCTCTGTGTTCACTGTTGGTTTCTCGTTTCAGTTGCCATGAACTCTGGCAGTGTTGTTTTTTAGTAGTTATATGGACATAGTGTGCAAGAACACCATAGAACACTATTATAGCTTCAACCAGTGATTATTTACATTATTGATAAATCTGCCAGTTATTTTCTCTATTATTGATTAATGTCAGAAAAGTTATTTAAATTTCAACTGTGATTTTACCAAGCCCAGCTTACAAAACAGTTGTTGTGTCTAATAGTCTGTCTCAAACCCTATGATACTGGATTTACCATCACAGAAGACCAAGAAAACAAGAGGAGCTGAAACCAGACAATTTGGCAGAGAATTTTCTCTTCAAAAACATGTTTTTGTATGGTTTTTGTGTCCACATGATGAAGTGCATTGATTTTTAGTTTCATTTGTTGGATTGATTCCTTTAGAAAACTCAACACACTGTAGCTTCAGAGAACTTGTTTTTGGATAAAACACACAGTTTTCTGAAAAAGCTGTTATTTAACAAGTCACAGCCAAATTGAGAAATCCATACGCCATTTTAACAACACTAACACAGCATCAAGCAATGAGCTGCAAGCATAGAAAATACAGGCAGATACAGAAATCTTGACCTCCCACTGATTTTTGCAGTTTCTCAAGTTTTTTCCTGTTATTCAAAGTTTTTACAGCTGGGAAAGGGGCAGGGAATTGTGTTGGGTTTCAAGAGCCTTAAGAGTGGTCAATAAATCAGTGGCAAGATGACTTCTGCCTGTATGGATGTGTCAGTTTCACCAGTTGTCCTAGTGTGAGCTTCTTCTTCCCTTAAGCTGTCACACTTTTTCCTTGTTGAAATTCGTGAGCTGTCAACAAGAAAAAGCTCTTTTTGACAGAGAGCACAGTGACTGTGTCAGAGTGTTTAGAGCTGATCAGTGCAGGACCGACTACACAAGTGCTCACTTTAAAGCAGACTTTGGATCCAAGGGAAGAGTTTCAGATTTTGTTAAAAAATTATGGGCCTTTGAGGGATGATCATGATACTATAACCTTGAACCTATTAACCTGTGGAATGTCCACAACAGGTGCTTTTTATGTTGGTTTGTTTAGATGGTTGTTCTGTTGTTGTTTGTTTTATGGAGGGGGTTGTTTTGTTTGTTTTTTAGCATCCCACAACTCTCTCGGTCCTTAGTTTTACATAGCTTTCTAAACTTTGTGGAAGCCTGACTCTTTTCAGCACTTCATGTGTGTGGTGTGTCACATGTGTGTGGCATATCATTAGACCTAAAATTATGAACTATGAATCTGAATGTAAACCTAAGGCAAGAGCAGTGAAGTGACTTGGCTCTTTTGAGATAAAGCCAGCAGTTCAGAAACTCTGTGGATTTATATGATGGATGTCGGCCTAAAGCCCTGACATATGAAGATGACTTCAAAGAATCGGAGATAATAAGAACAGACTTATGTGCCACCCGATGACCTGTTAAAGCAGCACTTAAATCACCTCCAAGACTTGAGTCTTCAGCCAGCTGCCTGCTCATATGCAGTTGTCTTTATTTTTGCACATTACGGAAAACAAACATAACAAACTGGCAATGATTTTCATACTGAATCTGCTGAAACTATGTCCGCCCTGGCCAGGGGATATTTGTTTTATCTGTTTGTATGTTTGTTTTTAACCCCCTGCAGTGCTGGTGGGACTAGAACGTAATTGAAACATCTTTTTTTTTTAACTTGACACAGAAAAAAATTACTTGAAAAAATCGATACTTGCAAGTCTGTTAATGTGTGCTGGAAATACACTTTGATGGTAGGTCTAGTTTAATGGAGAGCGCCAGCAAAAAATACTTCTCAGAGTTTTGAAAATGATCAAAATTAAAGCAGAAGAGAAAGAGATGTCCTAAGTTTTAGTTATAAGAAAGGGTCAAGCCCTGAGAATACTGGAGCGTTAAGTCCCCATAATGCAAAGTGTCAGATTCTCCCTGTCTGTGGGGCCCTATAAAATCTGTTTCTCTTTTACAGATTCACTTTCATATCCTCAAAATGTTTTTTTTTTATCTTAATTCCTCTAAATTCAGTTTTTACAATTAAAGCATGTTTTGTCAGCAGAAAGTGTTTTATCATGCTGTGCAGGGGTTCTCAAACTGTGGGGGAGGTCGTGCTGGTGGGCTTGGAGCCACTGCTTTTGCAGGACAGAGGCTCCCTCTTGTTTACAGTGCTTCACAAGAAATGCTTATATGCTTCTCAATGCTTCTAATGCAAGGTAAAACTCTGAGTATCAGCATTTTGGCAATTTGGGGGATATTCTGTGTATTCTGTGTGTATCTGTGATTCAGCTTTTATTTTCAAATTCTGTGATTCCATCAATGTTTCTGCAATGTGGTAATCAAATGGTTAATTCCATAAGAGTTTAATAGTGACACAATTTGGTCATTTTGCTTTTTTATGCAAAGTTTTCCTTGGTCTTCCAGACCTTTTACCGTTTACTTTTTAAGAGTATACTAAGTTACTAATTTAGTTTTTTTGAGGTTGGTTTTGGGTTTTTTTTGCCTATTAATGGTCTCCTTTAGTTGCACTGACCCGACTTTGGACTGCGTGCTGAGAGTTCCAAGAACCACCTACTTAAGTCGAATGACGAAGGAGCAGGCCTCATATGGCCAAAGAACCTCCTGTCAGTCAATCATCCAATCACTTTCGAGCTTCCAAAAAGGGAGGGACTTGTATTAAAATGACTAGTTTTGTGCATATAGACAAGCTGGAAATATATTTGGTAATAATTTGTGAAACCCCTTGAATTAAAGCTGAAGGTCTTCACTTAAAATTACATCTTGATTTCTTCACTTTAAAACTGTTGTGGTAGTGTATATAACCAAATTGCTAAAAAAATGTGACATTGTTCAAATACTTATGGAACCAGCTATATATGGCACAAAAATGGTCAAAACACCAGAACAACTATCTATATATCTAGAAGTATAACATGATTTTGTATCAAAATTAGATATTTGGTCTGTTTTGCAAAAACTATATTATCTTTGCCAAAGTTCAGTCTGTGTCCTGTGTGTTATTATTAATAATCATCAGTTTGCTTTTCTTCCTCCCAGTCTGAACAGCCCAGTCCAGCTAGTTCCAGTTCCAGTTCAGGCTTTGCTCCCTCACACCACAAACGACAAGGTAACGATCTGAAACGTTTGTATGTTACAGCTGACCTCATGTTTGTCTTTTTCATTCAATCATGTACAGCACCCTGTGGTTTCAGTGTAACGTCTAGCTCACTTTGTTTTAATAATAAAATCATGTCAGTGTTAGACCGAATTAAACCTGATTGTTCGTTTTCTTTCAAACTGAAAAAACAGAGCTTTTAACTGACCTGTTTGCTCTTTACTTAAGATAGGAAGACAGTACGGAATACCTGGTCACTGTTTGCTTATTTGAATATAGACTTGAAAGTGCAGGAATGTTTATTTAAACACAGGATTAAATGAGGGACTGTTTTCAAGGTTTTGTCAAGAGCAAAAGAGCTGAATTTTTTTTGCTGTCGTAACACTTTATTAGTTTTTTATTATGAAGGTCTTTCGACAAAGTCTTGTAATATGTTTACATAAAGATAATATTTAATTTTTTTAGACCTTATTTCTAAATAGGGGGGTTTATAACTTAAGGTATTTTGGTTCAACCTGTTTGATTGCTAATTTGGATCCCTTTTGTAGCCTGTAGTTACTGCAAACCTTCAGGTCGGTGTAGGAAAAATACAATAAATATGATCACAGATTAAAAAAAATAATTTCCAACACTATAAAAACAGTGAAAGAAAATGTTTTTTAAAAATTTTGAAAAACCTGTAGCACTGACTATAGTCTAAGAGAGCTGTTAGGACTGTTTTGTTTGGTGCAAAATACACACATTTTTTGGGGGGGGGATTTTGGAGCTTCCCTTGAGGGTGACCTCTGCCTTTGTGTTTGTAATTTTTCTGGATGCAGTGGTGGACTTCATCATCAGGAAAAGGGTGGCTATTCCGTCCACCACCCACACAGGTAACAGTTCCACTGAGACCTGTAAGGCCCCCACACCCATTCCACATCTGCATGGAGAATATATTTCCAGCGTTTTTATATGCATGAAAACTTGTGCATTTCTTTGCAGTTATGTTGGTGGAGTTTGGTGTAATTTTCACCATGAATATGACACCACCCTACAGAGCACCCATTACTGCTGATCCAACTACATTCATACATAGATATTTCCTCTTGCTCCCAATGACGTCTAAGTGAAGGATCATGCATTTGTTTTGGCAAAAACCCTCTTAGTCATCAAAAAAAAATCAGTGAGCCAAGCTGATCCAACTGGGTGACACATTCTGTCATCACCATGAACATGAACACATACTGTAAGTTATTTTGATTCAGTCCCACATACACCACCAAATGATAACGCACCGAAAACAGTTCCCAACAAGTGCACAATTTCCTCCTGTTACACTAACGCTTAATAAAAATTACACTGACCACTGTTCTGTGAAATCACTTAGCTTTTCATGCCTCTGTGTTGGCTACGACCATCTTATGTCCACCTATTCCTTTCTCTTGAATCAAATATCTTAGGAACACCTTGTGGGATTATTTTCAGATTATTGCTAAAAAACAGATTTTAGCCATAATTCAAGAACTCATTCTGTCATAGCATATTGCTCTGCAGAAACACTTTTCTGACTGTTGTTTAACCTTAATATCAGCAATAGAAGTGGAGATAGTGACCTTAGTTCATGTTTTTGTATTCCTGGGTTGAAGAGGTGTGAGAGGTATCAATGTTTTAGAATTTTAGAATTTTAGAATTTGCCTCTGTGCAAGAACATCTGGGTTTAAAGCATTGTAGACCCTCACAAGGAGCTTCAGGTGATTGTCATTGCAACATGTGATGAAGCTCTGTATCAAACTCCTTTACTTCTCTATAAAAAAGTCTGTGACTGAAGACAGTGTGTTTCTCAAAGAAAAATATTCATTGGAATCATACATGTCAATGTAGTGATAACAGCATTTATTTAAATCTTTCAAAGTTTTCACAGCATATGAGTCTGAACAGACATGGTTGTAAACTACAACTGTAGCAGTTTACTGGTCATTCATTCACTTCACAGCATGAGCTGCTTTTGTTCCCATTGATTGTTGAAATGTTCCTATTACAAAGGATGGAAAAATGAAATCGTTTCCAATGTGGTCTTTTGTGTTCTCTATCACTGTGACTCACAGTGCTCGGCCCGTTGCAGTCGGTCATGCAGGATCTGCACTCAGACGACAACGATGACGACTCGGAGGACGACGATGACAATGACTTGGACTCCGATGTGGAGCGACCAGCACACACACATCTCACACACCATCAACGCAGGTTAGTAAATGGTCTTGACAGATCAGCTTTTTCATTGACTTGGCAATTTAAATTTGTTTCATTACAAATTAATTTATGCAGCAAATACTGAAGGGATACAGAAACTTGCATGGTTTGTTAGAGGTACTTTTGAAATTCCTTTCTTTTGTGTTTATTCCCTCTAAATTGAGGGACTATTGGCATGTTCTTACAAGCAGAATGGTGAACTTGTCAAAAAAAAAGCCCAGTTTTGGCACAGGGCTCTTATTACCACAATGTGCGCAAAACTCCAGTCAGAACTTGTCTGACTTCACGCTTTACGCTTGATGTACGTCACTGTACCATCTCCTGATTGCCTATAAATATGCTTCAGGTTGAATACCAGCAGTAAGAGCAGCATTTTAGAATATATAAACATATAAATCAACTGAAAGTGTACAGACTAATATGATGGTTTAAACCACCCTACTTGTCACACTTAGACATGCTGTATATCACTGAAAAGTCTCATCTGGCATTAATGTCAAGAAATTCTTTAGTTTTTCTAGTTTCAAAGCTGCACTAATCAGTCCTTTTCTGTTTGGAGTAGATCAGATACCTTTGTGGTGTTAAAAGACTCATTATTACAAACTCTACGCTCAACAACTTTGTTTTCAACAGCAGCAGGCAGTGTTTTTTTTAGCTTTAGTTAACCAAATGTACACTTTCTCAGCACAAAAAAGCAGACATACACAGTTAAAGAAAGCTGATAACCATAATGCAACTTGAGAATTTTTTTCTAGAGGAGACTAAGAATCATCAGGTAGAAACAGAAACAGCCCTAATGAAATGCTAATTTAGCATTTCTATTTTAGCTAATTTAGTTAGCTCATGCATTTGACAACGTCTGTTTTTCAAGGTCAAAAAAAAATCCCAAATGTTGTGTTTACAGCTTGTTCTGCTGCTCTCAAGTGGTCAAAAATCAGCAAACGCAGTTTTATTGAACAAATCCACCCAAAAAACTGAATTTTCTAATCTATAAATACAGTATCTCCAAAATATTTACCATAGTACAACATAAAGTTGGATATAGTTTTGAAAATGTCAAGTTTAATCTCAGTCAGACCCAGACTGCCTCACTGAAGAAGCTCAAGGTGCAATGAAAATCGTGTTCTTTTTCTTTTCTCCTTTGTCAACACAGGGTCAGTCTAAGTGATGGCAGTGAGAGTGACAGCTCCTCACCCTCACCCCCATCCCGCAATGAAGCCCCACCCTTACTAAAGACTACTAATAACCAGGTAAGATGATATTTAAACATTTAAAGGATATTTTATCAGTGTAATTTAATAAGCCACAAGAGAAATCCAGATGTTAATGTATGTATTCTCACAGAATGACTTTGACTCATAGTGTTTACTCTGTCTTCTGTCAGATTCTGGAAGTGAAAAGTCCCACCAAGCAGAGCAAGCAGGACAAGAACAAAACCCTAGATTGTGACAAGGTGCTTAAGGCCTTTTGTTTTTCAATACACTTCAGCAGAGTCTGGCACAGTATATTATTGTGTATATTATATTATTACACTATTTAGAATGGCAATTGAGTATTATGGGTTAACATGTCATTGAAACCCATTTCCCATGGCTATAATCATTATAGAAGTATATACAATGACTGCAGCAAGCTAACAAAGAATAAATGATACTTACTGTGACACTTTCAGACAAATGTATCCAAGTATAATGCTACTCTAGGAGAAATGTAAGTATAGAACTGGCTCATTGTCCGTTACAGTATGACTAAATAAAAAAAGAACCACATCATTTGGTCAATGTGGGTAAATAACCAATCTAAGAATAGCAGCAGTTGACAGGCCTTGTCTGAAAATGCAGTTTTCTGCGATGAAAACAAATGAAAACAGGTGTCAGTTGTTCACTTAGATTCATAATTTACTTTTGTAATACAACTGCTGAAGTTCCGATAAAATATATGATCTAAGCTACTCATACTACCAGGAAAAAGGGTTTTTGTTGATAATAAAAAAAGAGATTATATACCAGATAATAATAATAGGAAGAAGCAACAATAGATGTCAGGTGTCAAAACAAGTTGTGGTACCACCACTCAGGTAACATATCAACACTGATACTGAAGAATTTCAGCTGTTTCCCTTTTTGTGTGTGTGTGTAAGATACCAGTTGCAAATATGGGTCTTGTGTGATGTGTTGCATCCTGGACACCAGGCTTTTGTGTAAAAGGGACATATGAAAGCTATAAAGCTAACAGCATGTTGTGTTGTGTTTCCCAGGCTTACCTGGACGAGCTGGTGGAGCTGCACAAAAGGCTGATGACACTAAGAGAAGGTCATATACTGCAACAGGTATGTATCATACACTGTAAAGCTTCATTGTTGTCATTTGATATATTTTTTTCCTGCCTTGTGTACCTTTGTACAAAGCACCTTTTTTTCCCTTTATACAATGCATTTCCCCTGTTTGACGAGGCCAGGCACACACTTCATCTGGATGTGAGCTTTAGATATTTTAACACTGGCAGGTTTCGAAGTTATTAGTAAACACTGTAAACTCATTATGCTGCACTGCAGTCGTCTGCTGAAGCAACTGATGGTTGAAGCTGCTTTCTCTGCCTCTGCTCTGCTGGATTAACATTTACGCTGTCTTGCTGGTAAAAAGTCTGTAAGTAGCTGCTTAGTAAATGATGAGGTCCAGAGAGGATAAATTGAACTTAATGCTAAAAAGGGTATCATCTTTCAGGGGCAGTTGAACTGAGTTACTCAGGCTATGTGGGCGGATAGATTGACCTCAGATTAGGTCACTGCAATTTTTTTGACTTTTTTGACCCTTGTGCACTTTTCATTAAAAAAGTATACATGGCTAAGTTGGAAAAATGCACCAACCCCCACCACTTCTGCTCGTTCAAAATCATGACCAGAATAGTGAGTTTGTTAGTAAGTGAAGGCTTTAGCGTTGGCTGTCGAAAAGTTCTTGACTGGCAAAGAGAAGAAATGCTCTTTGCAGTCGGCCACCAAACTTTAATTACTCTTACATTGGTATTTGAATTTTACGACTTAATCCTTAAAATCCTGAGGAAATTTGACCATCAGTACTTATTTTGTTTTTTCTTAACATAATTTTGCAGTCAGCATCGTTTGATTCAGGAAAACCTTAAGCTTCAGCTTTGTTCATTTTAAAGTTTGAATTTTACATTTGCATCGTCTGAGAGCGGATTAACAGAACCATAAAACTAACCCGTATCAAGTTACAACCATTTCTTTTAACATTATACCAGGAAAACAAGACATATGGAATACCACTGAAAATCTAATGAACTGCAGCTTACATGACTTTTTTAAGCATTTGACTGAACAATGAGCAATCCAAAAGCTACTAAGCTTTAAAAACAATATAAGGGGTGCCGTATAGCTCAGTTGGTTGGGTGATCCTCACACAGAGGCAGCAGCCCCTTCCACCTCAT
>JAPZDZ010000016.1:1358630-1375946 GCA_029783805.1 Acanthurus tennentii | reverse complement strand
AAATGTTAAATACCAGTATGTTTGCTTATTTTGTATTATCAGTGAATTATGGAGATGATGGAAATTGTGTTTTAAAAAAGTATTAATGGCATAATGTGGATTTTTTTTAACCTTTTGTTGTATAGCTCTATAATGTATCCTAAAATAGATTTAAAAAAACCAATTTGTTTTAGTGGTTTATTAAAATGGTTAGATTTCTTATGGTGGACACATAGCAGTGGTTATAGTTACAGCACTGATTATTTCCAAAATCGGCAGCAGTTGTAGCAGAAGTGACCAGTAAAGAGTCATGAAACCAGCAGATTTTAGTCTTTTTTGAATCCTTTTTTTACTGCAGTGTTAATGTGTAACAGGCTCCAGTCAGGGTGTGTGTGTTTTGACCTGATAAGACTCTCTCTCTCTCTCTCTCTCTGTCCCCCTGTGTGTGTGTGTGTGTGTGTGACGACATGCACAGTTGGTGGTGGGCTGGCCACATCTAAATCTCATACCATTCATTCCCAGGCATGCCCTCCTTTCAGCAGTCGCTCACTCACTCTCTCCTCTGACCTCCACCTCGTTTGCTCATGCTTCTCCCCCTCTCTCCCTCAGTCACTGTCAATCACCTCCCAGCCTCTCCTACCTTTGTCATTGAGCATGCTATTTCTGAAAAATGTTGAACTTTTTTACCCTGTGTTCACCATCCCCTCCATCTGTCCTGGTTTTCACCCTGAGTTCCTCAACTTGCAGACTTTCTTCCTTCAGCTCAGTCCCTCAGTCTCCTGCAAGGTCACAGATGACTGAAAACTTTACGAAGGACATTGCTCATTTGGTGGAAGCTTAACTTTGGAGAAAAAAAGACTGGTGTCAATATATCAGGAAGAAAAATTATGATTAACCCTTAATATTTATAGTTATTGGGAATTGAAGTATAGGACATAGTCTTGGGAAATGGTCTTCTTAATTTCAGTGCTACATTTTAAATTGTATCAAAAAATATTGTTTGATACTAAAGTTTGTGTGGAACTAAAAGGACCAGTCCCTTATCATATTTACATAAGAGGAACCTGTTATGTAAACATGATTTTGCACAGCTTTTTACAGGGTTTAGTCACTGGCCTTGCTTTGTTTAAAGTCTACAACATGTTGATAACTATGTAATACGATATTGTTAATAATGTCATTTTTTTTACTTAAAAGGCATAAAACTGAAGTAATGTTGTTTCAGTGCTCCATAAAATAGAAGAAATAAAAGATTAGTGCTTATGGCAACCTATCATTCAATTAAAACCTAAAAGTAGGTTGGGAATCTGGGAATGATTGTGTATCGGCATCCTCACTGACTGTAACAGGATGGACCTTTAGGCTGGAGGAGAAGGAGACAGAGCACTTAAAGCATATTGAATAGATAAATCAGAGATGGCAGTTGTATGACACACGCTAAATACTGAACCATGACTGACACCAAACCAGTTGTAATGTCCGTTAATCCTGCTTGTACGTGCAGCTTTTAAAGTGAGGTTTAATTTCTCAGAACTTCAGGGCTGACCTTTGCCATCCTTTAGACACATTCCTGCACTGATCTAGTTCAAACACTTTGCATGCTTCTGTTACACATGTGCAGAGATATTGGCAAAGATATTCTGTAATGAAATTAACATCTCAGCACCAGAACATCACACAGTTTCAGCTATACTTTCTGAAGTTTAGGGAAGATTTGTGAATGAATGAATGTCTGTCTGCACCTGAGAGTGAGAAGTGACAGGAAATCGACAATGTCTATAACCCACTTGGGAGGGTGAGAGAGGAAGAGAGGGAGTGCTCAGAGGAAGAAGGGATGGGCAAAGAGCGTGAGAAAATGTGATGTCACTCTGCCTGCTAGGACTCAAAAAAAAAAAAAAAAAAAATTGGTGGGAAAGTATCCAGAGCTTTTCCACTGGAGACCCGACCACTAGGTCACTGCTCTACAAAGACCATGCAAATAAGAAGAGACTTAATTCCTTTAATAGATAAACTAATCAGCTCAGTTGAATGATACCTAAAGGTAGAAGGCCAGTTTTACTAATAAACATTATTAGCAACATTAGCAGTGAGCTAATTTATTGCAATAAATATTTAAGTAACCCATCTGGGTCATTTAGCTCTACTGATTGGCCATAATTTAAATGAATGACATCATTGTTTAAGCATGTGGGTCAATAAAAAGCATGAATATTCACATTCATTAGCAAGAGGCTTTCATTTATTTCACTGCGTCTGTCGCCAGCTCATTCAGTGTTACTCTTCAGAGACAAGATTATCATGCCTGTGTGATACAGTGTGTGTTTCAGCTCAACTACTGACCTCTTGTCTCGCCTTGTTTGTTTATATTAAAATTATACGATACACATGACTACTGAAAGCCACTGATGCTGCGAAAGATGCATGAATCACACTAGAGAAACAAACACACCCGCCCGGCACGAGGAGTTCCTAGAAGCTGCTGTTTTCGTGTTGGATAGACAAACTGTTTAGTAAAGCTTTTAACACTTTAGCAGAGGGAGGGCTGTGGTCACGAAGTCAGTAAAAATGTTGGCAAGAATTAGTCTCAGCACTTACCTCCTCTTGAAATAGCAAATCGATTTGTACATTTCTGTATCTGTCCAAAGTAAACCAGAGGGATATAATGCACTGATATGTTTTAGAGGCCTTGAAAGGTATGTTGGACAGGGCCATGCTAGCTGTGACTTAAGGCTAAGCTATGCTAACCACAGTACTGCAGCTTTGTTACACACTGGATGATATCAATCTTCCCATCTCACTCTTGTAAGATAAGCTACTATGTGTTTTACCCATAATGCTGAACTATTACATTGAAAGAAAAACATTTAATTAAATATATTTCTAGCATGCCCTTGAAGATAAACCAAGATTATGCTATTTTCTTTCTTTTAATGACTGTTTTATTCTGTGAGCTACCTCTCCTCGTGTGTCATCTCCTTTGTAATTGTTTGATTATTTCTACTTCTGCATATCTTGGTGTCTTTTCACTGGTCCTGTAGTTTGCAAGTGTCTCAACACATCCGTGGGTTACTTTTTCAAGCACTGCCTTTTCTATGTGTTTTGGCCTTTCATCCACACACAAATGCAACATGAGGTATAGTAGTGCTAATTCTGAACTTCCTACCAGGATTTACAGTTTAAAACATGAGTGTTACATGTTTCATGCTCAACTACTCCTCCATAACTCAGTGTTACAGAGGTGTCAGGATGCACCATAGAGGTCATTACATAATCACTCTCACAACACATCCTCTAACCGCCCACACTGAAGGCTTTTGCCAGCTTACCACTGCTTGTTGGTTTGCCATGCACTTGACAACATTTCAGTACTGTTTCTGCGTTTTACATGGATTGAGATTGATATAAAAAACTGCCTGCGTAGACGAGATTTATTTCTGAAAACCAAGGAGGGAAACAAACCTGTTTCATGTGGACTAGGCCTGTGTTTCTCCCTTTTGCTCTTGCTTTGGTCCTAGTTGTCTTCTGGATGTCTTTGTTATATTTTTTGGTTTTGTTAGATTATCTCTCTTGAAACCAGTCTTTGATCTCAGTTGTATGGACCCGAAGCCACCTTTATTTATTTTGTGTTGCCATGCCTGCTTTCGTTACTACCCCTCAGTAATTTTACAAAAAGGTGTCTTCCATTCGTTCAACTTTCCCGTGTGTCCTGTGTCTGTCTGAGGCCTCTACAGCTGCCAAAAACTGTAGCATTTCTCTGATATACATCCAATAACTGTTTGAAAACACTGAAGCTTTCCTTTGTAATTAGCTTTCATGTCATGATACTACGGCTGTTATCTAAACTGCTGAGCAAGGCCATGAACATGGCTTACTTCAAAGCTGCATATTTTGGTTTTTAGGAGAGTGAAGTTGGGAGTGCTCTGAAATAAAACTCTTACTCAGCTCTTTTGCCTATAGGCCATTGCTTTTTTAAAAATACCCACAGTATACTGTTTTATATAAATAGCTGAGAGATAGATCTGTCAAACTTTTCTTTTGACTAAAAATGGGATGTTGGTCATGTCTGAGGTTTGAAGACGGACCAACAAAAATCAGACTGCTTAGATTTTAGTATGTTTCAGTTCCAAATGCTAGTTTAAAGCATCTTAGGATTTCAGTCTTTCTGACATTGAAATCTGGTGTCAGTATCAGAAACGACACTGGCAGTAATGCACCAGAAGTCTTCATGAGTTCACCTAGATCCAAGTTAAGTCCTCCAAAGTCTACATCCCATCATGTCAAGTAGTGTCTCGTGGTACTTAAGTCAAGTGGGGAAAAACGACTTGTTAATATGTGAAGCACCATGCTGCAGCCAGTCAGGATTTTTTCTCTCTTGGGTTGACCATTTTTAGGATCCAGTAAATTTGGTCTCAGGGCAGTTTGTTTGGTTTCAAGTGTCGTCCTGTCCCTTTTAACCATCAGATCAAGTCCAAAATGTACTCTACAGAGGAGTGAGACTGTGATGGAAAAAAGGCCAGTGCCATTCTTATTTCTTGTAGCATTTGCTAATTCTGAATGGTGTGTCAGAATTGTGCTTTAGTATGCTGCTCCTGCTGCTGCTACACTCATAAATGATATCAAACCCTTGGAAAGTAGCAGCTCTGCACATAACAACAGTGACATACTGATTTCAAACTGGCATACCACTAAGAGTCCACATTTGACACAGAAACAAGAATGGCACATCCCTGCATGTCAGTGGACAGTGGTATCTGCCACTTCTAAAAGAGTGATAAGAAGTGTGTCACATAGGCAGAAACAAGATGATATATGATCATAATTTTCAAAGTGAGGGCCATTAGAGGCTGTCAGGCCTCAGCAAATTGGAGCGCTTGAAAATCATTAAAAGGACTATTTACTCTCATAACCATTATGTGTATTATTATTATTATAATCTTATTTCACATGCCCATATTTCTTATTGCATGGCAGACCAAAAAATAATCATTCATCACATCATAAGCTATCAGCATTGACAAGAAATGGTGTGCATGAAGCTGCTCTGCTCCTAAATTTTTTCCAAACTAGCTAGGTGTTTTCTAGCATCCTGCTATGGGACTCACTGGTACAAAACCATTGATTTAAAGGCCCACCTAGCAAGCTAGTTTACTTTTTAGCTAGCTATGGTTTAGTCAATAAAAGGGGCATGTGTTTAGCAAGAAAAGATCAGAGAAGTATATATCATCAGCTCATTTTATTAATGCTCAGAGGCAAAAAAATTAAAAAAAACATATGACCAAGTGCGGCTCAAAAGTATGAGGCAGCATATATAGAGTGGATTTACTGCTGCATTTTGTTTTTTAACCATTGTCAAAGTATTATTAATGTGTTTTCAAAGTAGTCTTGCATTAGGAGGACCCCAGCTATAAACTTATAACATTTAGGGGGCCTTTTAATGGAAAAGTATGGAAACCCTTAGTATATGACCACGAAATATAAGTGATATATCATTTATGAGAGCATAAATTTTTAACACATGCTACCAGAACAAGGGTGGCTTATTACCAGCGATTTTTCAGTCTCTGCTCTACGGCCATAAAGACCACTCCAATGTGTCTTTACATACACCACCTGCCTGCAGGTCTCAGCCAGGGACCCAGAGAAGAATGGGTCAAAAGCAATATAGTCAGCCTGCATTGATTGATTTGTTAATCATTCATTTATGTTATTAATATTCATCATCTGCTAAGATGACATAAAACAAGGAGAATTACATTTGGTGGTCTGAAATTGCTTCTCCTAAAACTTCATAGGTCTACGAGAAAAATAACTAATACAGCACACCAAGCAATTTCACAACATCCCCATGGATGGGGGGCGGGGTATTATGCTTTCATTATAATCTCACAGAAATACAGTGGACAGAATGACTTAACCAGTGACTGTTAATGGATTTTACAAATGTATGTAGTGAAAGTTACACACACACACACACACACACAAACAAGCCCTGGTCACAGCTGAGCGACTAGTTTGACAGATGGTCCAATGGGACGCTGGAGAGGGAGGGAGGGAGGATACAAAAGCTAAACAGAACGATGGATGGAGAATAAGGTTGGGGGGCAATGTTAATGGATGCAGAAGTGTGTGTGTGTGGGTGTGTGTATGCGTGTGTGCGTGCGCGTGTGTGTGTGTGCGTGTGTGTGTGTGTGTGTGTGTGTGTGTGAGTGTGTGTGTATGTGTTGTAGCAGAGTCATCTGTTCCTGAAAGTATATAAGAACAAGGGTTATAAACCTCATGGGAGACAAGACGGGACCATGCAGCCCTGCTGACACTGCATTTGCACTTATATGCATGTTCCAACGTGTGTGTATTCAGACACAACCAGACATGAACACACTGGACATACACTAGCAATAGACTTTGCATATTTTATTTTGTGTAAATCATACAAAGTTGTTTATATAATTTTTGTAGACTATAAATGAAAAAAGAATAAAGATAAAAAACAAACAAACAAAAACCTTAAATTAACATGGAATGAACTTTTACTCATGAGAAATGAGAACTTTGAGATACCATCATGAGAACAATATTTGGATCCCTGACCACTACCTCATTACGTACACAGCTTTGAAATTCAAGGCCAAAATTAATTAGTGGTCTATTACAACACAAGGTTAAATAGGCCAAATGAAACACATTTGCAGTTCATTTATGCTTTTACTTAACCATAAAATGACATGACTGCATAAAGACCAAAAAAGTAAATAAAATTAGGAATAGAACAGCCTTCTTATTCTTACTGATGCTTTTAAAGTGTTTCACCTGAAATTCAAGCTGCATGCAAAATGCAATATGCAAGCAGAGACCCCGCCCCCACGAGAGTCAGTAAAAAAACCCTCAAATTGTGACCACGCCCATTTCTCCAAGCCCCTTTGCGCTGGCTGCACCCTTCCGAAATTACCGTGAAAGCTGGGTAGTAACGTTATAATTTTTTCCCGACATTTTCCGGTTATTACTATCAAAATAAAATTAGAACAAAACGATATGAGCTGAAATTGATAAGAATATATCTTATAGAATGATTATTTTGCCTATTTATTTAAAAATACATTTTATTTAGTTTTTTTTTTTTTAAAACCAGGTTCCATGTTTTTTCTCGGAAATATCCTCGCATATTGTAAGACAAATTCTGGACCCATGTCAGTGTTACAATTTCATCAGCCAGCATAAAGCATTAATGTGCTTTCATAGCTCTTCTGCAAGGAAGACAGTCTGGTGGGTGGTGAAATGAATCTTGGTGGAAAAGTAGCCTTTAAAGTAAACTGAAACTATTTTGATACTCTTTGTTTTTCATCTTGCTTACAGATTATATTACATTTGCTGATATCTAAGATTTGAGTTAGCTTCCATCCCATCAGCTGCTGAATTCAGTAATTTTCTTACTGAAAAATAATGAAAAAACAAACAGGAGGTAAACACAGAGCAAGCATAAAGTTATAGGCATTTGATAATTCTGATTAGTTGACATGTTCATAAGTAGGATAACAGTCATTCTATAACAGTCATTCTATAACAGTGATTTAAGCTATTGAGAAAATATGCTGACTTGTCAGTTGTCCCTCATAAGTACAGTCATTTTTTTATCTGCTCCGCCTTATAGACATCTACCTAACATCTAACTGATGTGAAGTGCAGTGATAAATGTTTTAAAATAGTGTGACAAAACAGTTAACTGATCCTGTTACAAGTTAAGCGCTTTTATTTTGAAGGAACAAGATAGTTTTCCCATAACCTTGTTACGAAGATTGCTAGCTTGATGCTACTTCCTGAAAGATTGACAGCTTGAACCGCTTTTCGTTTAGTAGTGGAGACGATAGCTCCTGTTGTGTGACGGACGCGAACACATCACATATTGCCGACTGATTCTCGGATTTAATTGTTTACTTCCTCATACTGTAAAGAAGTCTGCGAAAAGGGCACAAGTTTGGAGTTTAAAAGAATCTACGGGGTATGAAAGTGGAGCGGACGCATCAAACAAAGTGAAAAGGAAGGTAGACCTGTACGTTTGATGGCTGCTGGGGATGGAGCCCAGCTGCCGGCCACAGTAGCGGCCAGCCGGAGCGTGGAGAAGGCGCTCGAGGAGGCTGCTGCGAGCGGGGCTCTTAACTTGTCCAACCGAAAACTGAAGGAGTTTCCCCGGAGCGCCAGGAACTACGACTTGTCAGACATTACACATGCTGGTAGGTTTGCTTTTCACTCCTTTTCTTAACTTAGAAAGTATAATGAGCGAGCTAGCTATTATCACGAGAAGCGCCTTTTGTTTTATCGCCACCTGCCTCCTCCTCCTACTAACGGGAAATGCACATCACTCCTCAACCCGTTTACGTTTCACAAGACTCTTCGAAATAACCCCGTAGTTTCTCAACGTGATGACTGTCAAACGTGCATACCTCGTAAAGTATAAATTAAGACATCTTTTAAATCATCAGAACTTCCTTCTTTCTTCGGCACATGCATGCGCCACCGAAACTGTCCCAAAACGCTTGTCCTCCTCCCGCGGAGTGCAGCGTGAGCTCGGTGCTGCCGTTAGCATGGAACGTGCACTGCGGTTTACTGTCATTGAATTAAAAAAACCTGCTTTGTGGTCTAACTATTAGAAAGTTTAGGCTTCATTTATGGGGTCTGCTCTTGTTTCTTTAAGACCAGTTTTATAGTGTTACAGCTTTTTTGAAGAGAAACACGACGTGTTTTGCTCAAGTTGACTTCAAAGAAAAAGGAAAAAAAAAGTCAGATGTGCAAGTTCCTCTTCCTCAATATATCCTCTTATAAGCCACTAGAAATCTTCTGCATTGCCGGTTTCTGTATGTGCCTGCTTTGGAGTCGTTCGGCTTTATGTTTTTCCTTGATTCAGCAGGTTTCGTGTAGTTGATGGCTTTGTTGTCTCGGATTTAACAGAGCTTTTGGTAGTTTTAGCACTTTCTGTTTTGGGTGTGATGAGCCCGTAACAATATGGCAACCTTATACTCAACCGCCTCCTGGGTTCTCTTTGACTGTGTGACACTTCATGTCACTAGGCTAAGTTGCACAGGACATTGTAGAAGACAGGAGAGGAGACAGAGGAGGCTTTTGATGACAACAACAGAGAGCAAAGAACCTAACGGTGAAGAAGGTGTGGGTGACACTGTGGATTAAAGGGAACTACCTTGGCCTGCCTTGTTGAAAAGAGGATTACCCAATCCAGGTTGCTGAAATCAATCTGGTTGCAAAGCGACTTAAAGCAACACCCCCTGTCCTCTGCTGCTGCTTTCTGTGCTTTCCTAATTATGACCATCTGCTCATAACAACCCAGGTCTAGGCCCTGTGGGATGAGGAGGCCTTGAACACACATAAACACACACACACAGACACCTGCCACTGGAGCAACCCAAGACTAATGACTATGGAAGTGATGAATGTATCCCATACCTGCGCTAATGCCGCTTGATTAGGGTTTGTTTATCCAAGTGCAAGTTCTTGGATAAGCAGATAGTGGGAATGGCTTCATTAGAATTTTATTGACCCCAGTATTGATACAAATACTTCTTATGGGTATCAATACTCACTGATACTTCTCCATATAATTCTCTATCAAGTTAAGGTCATCACAAACAAATACCCTATTTTTGTCATTATTTTTTTCAGTTAACATATAGTTCTACCACTGAAGCTGTGGCTGCCATTTGACTGATATTTATTATTATTAAATAATTTCAAAACATATACATTTAGAAACATGAACCAGGTATGTTCAAAACTAAACATTACTGTCTCCTAAGTTAATAACCACAACTTATTTTAATATCAATGAGTGTTACATTGAGTTAATGTGGCTGAGACAGTCACATTTTTAGCTCGGCCAGTTCTTTCATCATCAGAGAAGTTAGCCTGCATGTAGGGCAGTGTTAGCTGCCGCAGCCCTTTTGTGTGAAAGCAGTCAAACACGCTACTCTGCTTTAGATTTTTAGATTGCGGTTTTATGAGGTTGCTGGTGATACACCCTTTACATACAACTGCCTCTTTATTAGTTAAGTAAAGTGAGCCCAAACTTTTGAACATGATTGGAGGGCACAGAATGTAAACACACAGGTATGCAGCATCAAACACTATAGCCTGATGCTAGCACCTTTGTTATCATTAGGGGACATTTAGAAATTATTAAAAGCCAGCTATTTTACAGAAGTACTGATAGCAGCAAAGCGGTTCTATTTAATCTGTAGTTTGGCTTGGCAAGTCAGTGAAGGATACAGCAATGGCTGAGAGTCCCTTCTCAACTGGTTATACATATTAATATACTATACACTTTTTGAAAGTATTACTCAACCTGTGAAAACAGTTGCATAATGTCCTCTGTTGCTCTATCAAGTCTAATAACCCTGATGATGTCATAGCTGTGTTGTTTGAGTTTGCAGCTTGGCCTCTGAGACTAAACAGAAACTGTGCAGACTGCATGAAGTTAGAAGATTTACTGTGAAGGGGGGTGTGATTGAGGATGCTATCCTCTTTCATTATGGGAAGAGTAGCATCCAGCGTTTTTGCAGCTTACAGAGCTTTTCCATTGGTGTTTTAGTAATAGATCAAAAGCTATTTTTTTCACATTCATTCTTTAGAAGAATGGGGGTCTTGAATTTCATATGTCATGTACTTCAGCATACAACGGATAACCAAACATTAGTCACAGTTGAGGTATTTTCAAACAAAAGTATCACTAATAACATTCATGAATAAAGTCTGTGTTCCCTTCTGATGCGCCAGTGTTAGAGATCAGTAATTATAAATACACTACTTAAATAGAACAGAGCCATCATTAATTATGTTTTCAAGAAATTGCTTACTCTGTTAATTGTCAGATAATAATAAAAAATCACTATCTCTTATGATCAAAGTTGACATTTAAAAGCTTAATGTTTTGTCTGAATAACAGTCCAAAACCCAAAGGTACTCATGTGGGCATGGATGTGTTTTTATTAACAGTGATATATGTCTCTATATCAAGTTTCACCTTGGTTTTTGACCAAATTACTCTATAGACATTGTGAAGTGGTCTTGAAAATATTGTCTTTTACAAAATGTTAACTTAGCTCTCTAAAGTGAAATAACTAAAAACACTTAAGTCCCAAAAAGACACCACCAAAGCTGGAGCATGCATGCTATGCTTTCATTGTACTTTGCCATTACTATGAGCAATACACATTGCCTGAGCAATACACATGTGCGCACAATGTTAGCTTACTCACTACTGGATCCTGTAACAGCCCATTACACACTTAGCATAGCCAAAGCAACAGTAAGCACAGACTAAAAAAAAAGCAAGCAAGACAACAAAATAACAAAATACAAAATATCAAACAAAATATCTGCCATTGATTGGAGCTGAATTTCAGAGGGATGTCAGGAAATGTCATCATTACATTTCAAACAGAATGTGTTCATCCATTTCATCGGCCTTAGCTCGAACAAGTCAGCAGCTGATATCACTGTCATTCACACAGGCTCCTGGTGACTCATTTGTTATTCATTCAGCTCTAATTCTATGGTCATCATGCTCTTCTATAGGCCTGATTGTAGACATTTAGTCTTGAATACATGTTTTTGTAGCACCTAGGCTGTCTTTGTGGTGATGTCTAGTATTTAAGTAATGAGATGCTCTCAATTTCACCAAGATACCTGGTAGTTATGCCTCAGCAGACAGACATTATACCAGCTGTGTGATACAGCAAAGCTGAAAGTCCCTCCTCTTCACCTTTTTCAATGTGTCTGGGTGGGTGGTGGCAGTCCTTGCTATTTCACCAAACAGCCAAATGATATCTGTCAGCTAAACTGATGCTTTAAGGAAAGATTGATGATTGAGTAAGATCTGATGCATTGCTAGCACATTGTAAGGTCCTTTGAAGCATAGAAAACTTTTTTCGTACGAGATAATGATCGAATATTTGGATTGAGTTTGATACTTAATGAATAAACAGTTGCCTCTCAGTGTTGATGTGATATTTTCCTCTCCTATTTATACACAGCTCAGCAATAACAGTCAAGGAGAGGAAAAGAGCTCACAGAGAACAAAGGTGAAGTTCTTTGTTCTCTTAAAGCTCTTTCCCTATCCATCTCATACCTAATTAGCGTCTGCTAGTTATATACACCACATGACAAAAAAGACAATTGTTTTGAAATTGCACTTTTGCCAGATCACAAATACAATACACAAAGATCAGTTATCCCGTTTGGTATTTGGAATGAGAAAATGATAGCCAAAAATCTTTAACCTTATGTAGAGTTTTGATGATCAGACAAGTGAATATATTGGAAAGTGTGCTGCTACGTTTGAAAATGTTTCTAAAACAAAATAATTCTTAATGGTGTGGATGTGGCTCAGGGGGTAAGCTGTGCTTCTACCTATGAGAAGGTTGATGGCTTATCCCTGATCCACCAGTCTGCATTTCGAAGTGTCCTCGGGCAAGCTGCTGAACTCATAATTGCTTCTGATGGCTGTCCAATTGGTTTGTGAATAGGTGTGTTTGAGTTCTTGATGACTAAATTGGCACCAGAGAAGCCACCTGCCATTAGTATATGAATGTGAATGTGAATGGGTAAATGCTAACTTGTGTTGTAAAAGCACTTGTACAGTTGAAAGACTAGAAAAGGGCTTTATAAATGCATTCAATAAAATTCCATTTATTTGCAGTTGCTTACACATCATAGTTAATCATGTTCAACAATTATATATATTAATATGGGAAAGCAATCTATATACCAAAGTCCAATCCAGTTGTACAAGGATTGAACTGGTCGTACAGTGAGTAATTAGGAATTGAATTTTAGTTCAGCTAGGCATTTGCCCTGGTAAAGATGTAGCTCTTCTTATCCGTGGAGGACAGGATCTAAGTACAGTCATAAAAAGAGATGAATATAATGGTTGAACTGGGACAAAACTGGCCTGTGGAGACCCAGGAGTGTTTATGAAAACATCAGCGCCCCCCTCTTCCCAGCTTCCCTCAGGAAGGTCAAATGGTCACACACACACAAACACACACACACACGCACACACACACACTCAAACACAGATAGGAGACTTGGCCTGCCTCCCCCAGAGTGTTTCCTGGTAGCTCATAGCAGTTGAAGTGAACAAAGCCCAGTCATTGTGTGTTATGTGAACCTTGTGGACCACAAGTCTGTGTGTTGATGCAGAGTGAATATACACAGCCCACCGTTGGGCAAATGCTTGTCTAATTAGGTTATACTAGATGTAGGTTTTGAAATATTATTTATGTCGCTGGATTGAGGCTGACCAATAAGAGATATAGGTTGAATTACTTGGCAATATATTAAGTCAAAATAAGAGAAAAACTGCCAGTGCACTTAGAGTTTTTGTTACTGCTGCAGACTGTCCTGTAAACATTACAATGGAAATTAATCAAAAATTTGTATTTTTATAATATTTGTATTTTTATATGACTTTTGTAATGATTATTGCTGTTATTGTGCTTGAAGGATTTCCTCCTGAGTTTGCTTTGAATTTTATTCTTGCAAGACAATCCCTAAGAAAACATTCTGGTTAAGACAATATGTTCATGACTTTAAAGAAGCAACATTAATTTTGTTATCATTTTCTCAGTTCACAGCCAAAAGTTATATCACAATCATTTCAATCATTTCACTTGCCCTAAATACTGTCGAACAAAAGATGATGATCTAGTTCAATGGGCTGTTCAGTTGGCTTACTATACTTAAATGTTGTTGCACATTATAAAAACGGTTAACTTGCAGTTTGTGGGGACAGAAAAGGCTGTTTTGTCTCTAAGAATGTCCTGTATTTCAGTGCCTTAGGATTAAGGGCGTCCTCTCCAACCGAAACCTAGAAATTCTTCCTACCTCTTCACTCCATTCCAGGTGAAGCTGAATGGTGGTGGAAAATATAAGCTGAAAGCACGACACAACAGTGCCACTTAGTGTAGTATTCATTGGACTCTGTTGTCTTCACCAGACAAAAACACTATGATATCTCATTCTAAAGACATTATCATAACACACAGGTTCAAGAGATTATTTTGATGACGTAATTTTAATAATGAACTCTAAAAAAAGGCATTAATATACTAGGTATAGGTAAAACAGTTGTTGATTATTCCTTTAATTGCTGAGATATGATCCGATCCCCACTCAGCACAAGCCTAATCTGAGCAGCAGTTTTGTGGGAAGCTGTGAGTGGCCATTTGGAACAGTTATAAATACTTTGCCTTTAGATGTAGTCAAAAACAAGAAAGCAGGTTGTGTTATCCAATCACAGATTTGGTTAAAAAGCAATGAAAGAACGATCCTCATGCATGTATTGCAGTAATATTTGGTAGGTGCACTGTTCCTTGTTGTAGGTCAAAGCCACATTTTTTATGTTAAAATAGGGGTTAGCAAAATTGTAAAAATAATTAGGGGGTGACTACCGGTGCTTAATATGATAATAACACAATGAGACCACTGATAAAGCTAGAAAAGTCTGGTAAATTCACAAAACATCACCTTACTTTAATGCTTTTTAAAAACCAGGAAAGACAACACTGAAGCTGTGTCACATTACAGTGATATACAATTGTAGACAACCTAGTCTCATATCATAGTGTTAATATAATAACTATGTATTGACCAGCCCCAACTCCTCTCCATGGATTTAAATGCCTTTTGAAATTTAGACCTATCTGTTGTTCAGACAGCATGTAGAAGTTGTCAAAAAATAAATGAAAAAACCTAGACAGGACTTAGATTGGATTGGAACATCCCTCCTAGCAATAAACTATATATTGACTTTTTACTTATTACTTTATTGAAAAAACACTATTCGAAACCAAAAAAGGCTCTTATAACAGGAATTTTTAATTTGTTCAGTAGCAGAGGCAAAAGAAATATTGTTGCATGGGCACAGAGTTAATAAATTGACCTCCATGTTCATATGACCTCAAGGGATCTGAGAGACAAGAGCTTGTTTTTGAGAGCAGGAGGGGAGCTAGACAGCCAGCACTCAGACTCCATACCACATGTGAGAAGGCCAGCAGCTGAGAAATAATAAATGAGGAAAGAAGGGATGTGTGTGTGCCTGTATTGCTGTGTGTGTTTATGTGTGTGTATAAGGGGGAGGATATTTCCATGCCGTATTCCTGTAAAGAGTTTTACAG
Organism: Acanthurus tennentii; assembly: GCA_029783805.1. Taxonomy (NCBI): domain Eukaryota; kingdom Metazoa; phylum Chordata; class Actinopteri; order Acanthuriformes; family Acanthuridae; genus Acanthurus; species Acanthurus tennentii. The sequence goes on along the minus strand of JAPZDZ010000016.1, from coordinate 1,360,788 downwards.
ACTTTATCTTGGCCTTTTATCAAATATCCAACCCCTTATCCTTTTCTACATTGTGCTATTTCACAGATTGAATTGAGAATTACTTAATTGTTTTCCATCAGTCTACACACTCAGTTGTTCTTCCTGAAAAAATGTTTTCCTTTCTTTCCCCTCAAATTTTAAGTAAGAAAACTAATGGTTCAGTGTGATTTAAATATTTTGTGCATCTGTGTGTTGTTTAGGCTGGACACTATGAACTGGATCACCTAAAAGGTAGTTTGCTGTCATGTTAGAGGCTTACAGTGATCAGTGTGAATTTTGGCAGTTATAGGTCAAGTCAAGTCAGAGCATTTAATGGCATTTGTATGGATAAGACAGCATTTAAAAAAATCATCACTGATAAACTGTCACTGAGAAACAAGGGACATGAAGGGTAAAAAAAATGTTAAGGTATTTAAATGGAACTCTGTTGTAGTACTTTATATATACATATGTGTGTATATATATATATATATATATATGACTGAAAAACCAAATGTTGACTACTTAAGAAGTAGTTACAAGAAATGCAGTCTTAACCCCTAACTGTAGTTCATCCTTTTAAATACCAAATCCTTTCCATTTCTGTAGAAATCAAATCTAGCTAGAGCACGCTGTCCTCTTCTGTGTCTGGGAGGGAGCAGGGACTTCACTGTTGCCAGCCAAATAACCAGTTTTTCTTGCAATGGCTTGTAGACAGAGAAAATAAAATACCGAAAGTGTTAGTTTCCTGATTTACAGAAGTTCATATAGTTAATGTGTTTTTTTGACTCAGTGTTGTGTGATTAAGTTGTAAAAATTGTGATATAGTAAATACCCTGCCCCCTAAACAAATAACCTGGTTTGAAGTCTGTTGCTGAAAAGCCGTATTGCTGAGCTGTTAGAAACTACACCCTTATACTGTACTGTTGGTTGATGGTCGGATTGTGGAAATCCTGATTTGATGTGTGTGTGTGTGTGTGTGTGTGTGGATGCTTGTCTGAATGCGTGTGCACATCGAGCCGAACATATGTCTGCAGCCTTCTCTGTCAGTTGTTTACATCTGTTCTGTGTCATTAAATGAAACTGTGTGCATGCATGTTGATGCAGTGTGTACGTGTGTGTTCAACCCCCATGTTTTATTTCCTCTGTGCTGCGGATGTGGGCTGCCTGTTCACTCAGTCTTCACTTCTTCTTTGTCTATCGTTTTCTCTGTGTCCAAATTGCTTTGTTTCTGCGATTGCCCCACACTTTCTGTACATGAACATGTTAATAGTCAGCCGTCAAACCAGTTTTTAAGGGCTTGTTTAGTAACATGTTTTAGTGTTACTGAAAATAAAATAAATATGGATGGATTTCCTCAAAAAAGATACTCTTGAAGAAACTGCAAGGAATTTTTCATGAACTGACAAATAGTGAACAAGCTGTTAGTGTCAGTTGATTAGTGACATGGCCTGTATAGTTGTAGAATGAAGCTCCCATCTAGTAACAGAGCAGTGTGCATATCTTCATGCACTGTTGCATTAGCAGTTTTTTTTTCTTTCCGTCTGTGTCTGAAACCTGCTGGTGTGTTTTCTCTCTCAGAGCACAGCAGCTGGCGGGGAGGGGGATCCCTCCTCAAATCCCATGGGAGGTAACCAGAGTAAAGGCAGAGACACAGACAGGGAAACTGCAGGACAACACAGCCAGTCTGCCGACAAACATACTGTGCAATTGCAGATCCCAGTCTAGAGTTTGGTTGGATGTATGTGTGCGGGGGAGGAAGCATAGGTTAGAACTTCTTCATGGTTGCCGTAGCCATTGTTCCTTTGGCTTTGAGTAATTAGGTAGGTACCATGTTGTCAGGCATTTAGATGTCAGCAGAAGTTAGCTGGTTAAAGCTGTAAAATCTCTCTGCACAATCAGTTATGAATCAGCTGAATAAAGGCTTCTGCATGAGATAGCCAAACAGGAAAAGCAGCGTTAGGCATGCACGATTAATTGTTTTAAAACCTCAATGTAGATTCACCCCTACATGCGATCTCATTTTTAAATTACGTTGATTATTTTATTTCCAGGAGCCGGCGGCATGTGTCAGAGTTGTTAACAAGCGCTCCAAGGCTTCTCCCTTATCCTATGACAAAGCGCCGTTTGGTCACGTGATCCACGGCACGCAGAATCA
>JAPZDZ010000016.1:1323892-1340213 GCA_029783805.1 Acanthurus tennentii | reverse complement strand
GTATATATTAGAATATGAGGCAACGGTCTTGTACCGTTTTGAACTTGCATGTCTAAAAGAATTAGCAAATGATCATATTCTGTTTCATTAATGTTTTGCACAGTGTCCCAGTCTTTTATGATTAGGGTTGTAGGAAACAGTTAGATGTAAGTACTGTTTACTGATGGCAACAGCTACTGAAACTAGTCATTACATGATAGTGGAGTTGCAAATGGGATGGAACTAAGTATTTTTTGGCACATGAGGCACTTTAGGATGCAGTCTTTCTCCAAAACATGAATGATGTAGACATGATATGAGAGGATAAATGCCAGGTGTTGCAGGAGATGTAGAAAAGGTAAATTAATGAAATGATAACAGCGAGAAGGCATGCTAGCTTGAAGGATGCTGACTTTATTAAGTATTTATAAACTTAAGTGTACCCTTTTAGTGAGCCATTTCCATGGAGTAGATAGAACCAAGGACAGAGATAAGAAACTTTTTGACAGGAGAGCACTAAGTCTGATCTGGAGCAGAAAAAAGACTCGAGTCACTGCCCTTTAGACTAATGAACCACTATGTAACAGAATGTTGACAAGACTGCTGTGTATTTCCACTGGTGTTTATAAGTGCATGTGTGTGTGTGTTTAACTTATCCTACTATGTGCTCTACATGTTTCCCTGCAGTCTGTCAGACCAGGAGCTGTTCACAGGTCAGTTTGGAGGGCTGGACTCTGGCTTCAACAGCGTGGACAGCGGCAGCAAACGGTGGTCTGGGAATGAGGTAAAACTACTGGCCGCTTATATTCATTAATGCATTTTCCTTTTTCTGACTGACCCAATCACATGCTGATCAACAGATGCAGTGTTGCAGTGTAGTGTCAAGGTGTAAATGTAATCATGTCACATAAAAGTATCAGCTGAAAAAAAAAAAAAGATGTTGAGGACATTCCCAAGTCAAAACCAGCACAGAACTGACAGAGTGTGTGGAGTGATGAGCTGAGACTTATACACACTGACTTCCTTTAACTTGAAAATAATGAATCCCATTCAGTTTTATAAAGAGCAACACATACAACAGCAGCCTAGAGACCCAGACAGAGAGTGTGAGAGAGATGAAGTGATTGAGAGTTACCAAAGGTCAACAGATCAATGAGTCAGCAAATATTTGTTTCTCTGGATGTCCAGTCAGCAGATGACTTCTCCGAGCGTTCCCTTCGCATGGCTGAGGTCAGCAGAGACCAGAGGAACCTGGAGGAGGAGGAAGAGGAGGAAGCATCTCCTCTGGAAGCTAACAAAGGTGAGAAAGTCCAGTCGTTTTAATCTATATAGTGCCAAATGAAAAAAAAGTTGTCTGGAGACACTGATCATGTAGAGCAGATTAAGACCGCATTTTATGAGAATGACACACCTGCTCCGTTTTTGTGTTTAAAAAAAACCAAAAACATAAGCATTTTAACCAGTATTCTGTAAAAATGTGAGTCTGTCTTTTCTGTTTTTCTGCAAAAAATGTTTGTGATCATTTGCACATAAAGAGAAAATCTTCTCTTTCACACTGTTTATAGTGAACGGGGAGCACGTGGACTTCATAGACAGCAGTGTGACAGAGGAAGAGGAGGAGGAAATCAGGATGGATCCACCCACACCTCCTCTCACTGCACCTCCAGTGGTACCAGTCTTTCAAAGAGCGATCAGCATTGTGTCAGATCCTGTGGTTGCACAACATCTTGCCTTGTATGTTAATTAGAACAGGGAAGTTATTGATTGTGTCATTGATTTCTAGGAGGAGAAGGAGAACTCTTCAGCACCCCAAACCCAGGACTCAGCAGTACGCAGGTAATTCTTACATACAATACAATAACATAAACATAAACAACACCAAACATAAACAGGGCTTTAAAAAGCAGCACAATAATATATTTAAAACATTACACAATAATGCTGCAAAAAGTGATTTGGGTTTATAAAGTAAAACATCACTGTCCTCTTTGGGTTAAATGCATGTGTATCCTGAACCTGAACCCACACCCAACATCACTTCTGGATGTGATTTGTTGTGACTGTAACAACTTCCAGGTTGGATGCAGTCTGTAATAGAGTGCCATGCTACATTGCTGTTGCATATGATGTCATTAGCTGGCAGAGCAAGTGGTCATTAGACTGAGTGCTTTTACTCTTTGTAACAATACAAGAGATTCAAAGTGCATCATAGGAATATTGTGTGTTGGTCCAAAATTTAAAAAGGTCACTGGTCTTCCAGATGGTGGAAGGAGTAAAAGTTGATTGGAAAACATCAAGGCCAAATTTGTTAAAGGTGAAAAGGAACAAGAAACAAAAAGGTTTCTCACCTTTCCATATCACTGTTGATGTTTGGTGCTAAAGGTGACCTCAACGAAGGTCTCAGTTGTTTACAGTTATTGTGCCAAGATACAGAAGTATATCTGAAAAATATTTACATGTCATTTTTAGTTCTGTTTTTTATAAACTCAGTGTGATGGGTTCTCTGGTTGGAAACTGTGTACTCAGTCACTCCAAGTGACAAGGATAGACAAGGTTTTATTACTTTTCTCTCTCTTTTCCTTCCTTGCTTTACAAGGTCATTTTACAGGCTGTTTGAAGAGCTGGGAAAAGTCAATATACTGCAGTTCCCATTACTTACAGTGTCACTCACTTCCCCTCAAACTCTGCATGTTGAATGCTCATGTGTGCTGTTATCTCGGAGAATAACAGCCTTCGGTCACTGACATGCCCAGGCTTTACATTATTACATTAAGGCAACATAATACAATTATCTAAGTTTATTTCAAAAGCTGATGTAAAAAAAAAACCAAAAAAACAAACAAAGTAAACAACAAAGAATGTCACCAAAAGTGTCGGAACAAAATGAGACATCAGCAGAGACAAAGCATTCTACTCTATTGAAACAACTAGTCGAGCTAGCTAAAAAAACATCAATGCAAACAGTTTTAAAAGTTAATGCATTGTTGAAGTCAGTTGTTGATTTAAAAAAAAAAAACCCTTGGCTGGCTCCTGCCTCTTAAACAAATGGGAATCCACTGTGGGTCTATGTAGCTTCCACAGCCGTGACATGCAGTTCTGTTGTTGAGATGGCACATGTTAACACCTTAATGCACATAAACAGATCACCATGTGTACCAATTGCATCATAAATGTTATCAGCCAACAAATACATCCTGTTCATACAGCTTACTTGGGCTCGAGCCCAGCGCTGCCTCACCATATGCACCACCAGCTGCTGTTTGAGTATCAGCTGACTGAATGTCATACCTGCTGCCTCATATTCTGTATGCATTGCTGCATAGTAAACTTTGTGCCGGGAAAGCCAAATTGAGCACACACATTAACCACTTTCTCCCTGAAAAAGCAACTCACCTCTCAAAACTTTGTAGATAAATATAGAATGAGAACATCATCTCTCTCTTGTAAAGCTGGAAAATTAGCTACATCCCTAAAAACGTGACAAAAATACACAGGGGAGGTATGAGGATACATGTAAGTATCTTTCAGGTTCTAATTCACAGCAATATTGCTCTCAGCAACCAAGTTAAAAGAAAAGTAAGTGAGCAACAAAATGATCTTACTCCCAAAAAGAAAACTGGCTAACATGTGCATGATATAAGTCCAAAGGAATGAGGTGCAACAGGCGGTTTCTTTATCAAGCTCAAACATAGTAAGATTTATTTGATAAGCACAGAGCAGCATGTTTCCTGTAGCTGTTGAGCCCTGCCACATTGTAGATTAGGTCACACGCCCACATATTAAAACACTGCATATGTCTTGTGTCTTAATGTCAAGTTTTTTCCCCCTCCTTATGTGATGTTCTCAGCAGCAGCCACATGCAGGCTCTGTTTGGGCTAAAAACCCAACAGGCAGCTTTTATCATGCTGCTCTGTTGCTCTGTAACCAAAATAACTAACTGTTGAGATTTGAGTCCCAGCAGTCCATTGCCTTATCTTAATCAGCCTCCAAACCAACAAGGGGAAACTTCACGGTTCTAAATCTATGAGTTTTATTTAATATGCTCATTAATAACAGTCATTAAGTGCTTAAACCCTCATGAAGCCTCACATACTGCACATGATTTTCAGGTCAGTTGTCTGCCACTTTGTTGCTTCTGTTTAGCATTTAGTAAAGCTATGACACAATCATGTATCTCTTCTACAAACACTTTCCACTCATGCTGTAACTCAAACTAACGGATGTTCCAAATCTTGGCCTCCAACACTTCCTCTGGGACTCCTTAAAATAGAATACAGAGATTAAAATGGAAAGTCAACACAAAGTATCAATGACACAATTATTTTACATAAACCAGCCTTCAAAATAAAGGTGCAACTCTGTTATATTCCTTCAGAAGACTTGACTATATTTGATGTCTTTTTCCTGATTTTTGTAAAATTTCCCCTTAGTAAACAAGTTAAACAGTTCACTCCAAGGGCCCTCTTCTGTAATGATAATAGGTATGATTAAAAACAAAATTGTATTTACTGCTCATTATTCTAATCATGGTTTTGGTTTACCCAGGACCAGAGCTCTATCTCTTGACCAAACATTTAAGTTTTTCTTCTTTCACTTGTGTTCAAAGCATTTATAAAGTCATGCACATACACTGGATGAACAGACATAAACCTGTCTTTCATATTAAAACAAAAATTATAGAAAACTGGGCCTCTGTAATTATGATTAGATGGGTATCAGTGTCTGAACTACTTTTTAAAGTCAAATCAGTAAATCTAAACTAACTTGTAAAATATATTGCCATTTCCTTACAGAAATTAAAACTATTTAAAAAGTTTACATCTCATTGCATCTTAGCTCTTTTCAGGGGCCAGCAGTGGAGTTGGCAGTACTGGGGCTGAAGTACAGAGAGACCAGCCATTGTAAATTGGAAATATATTCTGAAAAATACAAATAAAGAAGACCTTGGTTTTGGAGATATCAAAATATATCATTTCTATCTGTCTCATTGGCACTTTCAAATTTTCTTTTTAGGTCCAGCCTTCACTTGGAGGTGGGTTCTACATCCTCCTCCTCCTCTCCTCTGTCCCCCTCCAGCCCCAGCCTGGAGGAGCGGAGGAGGCCGGGAACTCTGCTCATCTGGCAGGAGAGAGAGCGTCAACAGCAGCAACAGAGAGAAAAAGCCAGGTCAGTACTCATTTACATTTTTTATATAAATCATTTAAATCCAAATATGAGATTCTTTTTGCTGTGCTGGTTTATTTTAATAAGCAAAAGATGTAAACTATAAACTCCAGAGATTAGAACTGACAGGAGGAGAAGCATTTAATACTGTCTTAGAAGATCGTTTAAGTGTGTGAATCCATTTGACACAGATAACATATGACATCAACAACATGCATTGACTGTGTTTCCTCCCATCTCACTGGGGGACAGTGTAAATAATAGCACACTTGTAGCATTTTGTGTTCCACACATACTGTAAGGAACTTCTCTGTAAGAGGCTACTCCCATCTCTCTCAAATCTAATTATACGCTCTCCATTTCAAAACTCTAATTTTGCAGTTTGCTGAAGTCATCCACCAAAACAGGAAGTCATGTGGCCACAGCACCACAGACAGGAAGTAGCTCAGCGTAAGTGAGGCTTGTTAAACAGATAAAACACAGCTGAGCAACAGCTGAGAGACACATGACAAAGTGACTCTACAAGTTATACTTACGTTTATTTATGTTGCATGTTTTGCCCCGTCTAAGCTGGACTGAAAATGTATAGTGGCTTGATGTTGTGAAAGGGCTTGTTTTTCTCATGTGAATAAAGTTTGGTGTCTGTCTCCCCCTAGTGGTTCATCTCCAGAGAACAGCAACTCCCACCCAGGCCTTCGGCAGCGATGCGCAGTGAGTAGTGCTGCATATTCCTTCAGTAAATGCAGCTGTGTTGTGTGATTACATAACTAAAATATCCAAATTTGGTTGTTTCTTTTTTTTTGATAGAGTGCTGACCAAATGAGCACAGTGTCTCCTTCAATATTTCTGCATCGCTCCAGCAGCAGAACAGGTGCTACACATACACAAGCACATGCACTTTTTTTTTAAAGTTGATGAGTTTGCATCATATTCAGTCCAGGCTGCTGTAGCTACTGTATTATGAGTACATGTTACAGGGTTCCCACAGAAAATATATGTTTAAGGCTTGTTTTGCATTGCACACAGGGACATCTCAATCAGAGATCCAGCAACTTAAATTTAGTAGGTATAAAAGGCCAGAAGCATTGTTGCTGTCATACGTTGGATTTTAAGGCGTGTCACATCATCAGTCTAAATTATACAATCACCTCACACACTTTGTCTTTTGTTTCCTGATAAATCTTTCTGTCTCAACTGCCAATTATTGAAGTGACTTTACTCCTATAAGTTCTATTTTACCTCTAGTTACATGTAGAAAACTATACTAATGATTCACATGACCATACCAGAATCACTGGTGAAACTAACATAACAATGGGTTAAGCTTACTGCACAAACACAGAAAATGATGAGATTAAAAGTTCATTCTAAGAACTGGCAAACTTATCTCACCATTTCATCTAAATTTAACTGGTGTAAACATGCTATGTAACTGTATCTCATATAACACATCTATATTACTGACCTAAATGTGTGTGTCAGATGTACCGTCCTCCCCAAAGACATCCCCTCCTCCTGGTCAGGCCCAGAAACCCAACAGCTTCCTGTTCCGCTCCTCCTCCCGCAGCAATGTCAAACCCACAGGTGCTTAAGCAACACAGCACACACACACTTTACACTTTTCTTCAGGGCTTTAGAAATGTTCCAACATTGTTGATCATCTTTCTCTCAGGAACAGTGTTTACTCTTGGTGAGTCTGGGAGAAGTGAGTCTCGCACGATGCTGCGCTCTCCTAAGGAGGAGAGACCGGATATCACACAGCTCCGCAAGGTAAACCAAAACATACGCATACTATTTATAAATAAATAAAATAAACTATTTCAGTCTCTGAATGTGACTGCGTTGGCTAAGGTGATTGATAAGTTTTTGGCCCAATGTAGAGGGAGTCAGTTTTAGAGGGCATAGCATGCTTATTTTTCAGTACAGCCCCCCCACATTTCCCCCCCATGTCCAGTGTTTGAAAAGCATACAAACCATACATCGACCCTGACAAACTGGCAAATTTACATTACTGGATGACTCAGCAAAAGCAGATGTTGTCCATTTTTCTTGGACAGAGCTGACTTGCTATTTCCAACTACCTGAAATAGAAGTACCACAAAATTCATTTACTTCAAACTTTCTGCATAATCACTCTGTAGAGAGAACTTGAACTAATTTCCTTCCTTCTACTGTATACCACAAATTTATAATATATTAAATATTTATTGTAAATTGAGGGCAGATTTTGATCACAGGTAATTGTGATGAGTTTTCACAAAAACACATTAGTAATTCATTCTTATTATTACTGTGGAGCACTGAGTACTTCATAATAGATTTGAAAAGTAAATGTGATTATCTCACAAAGTGTGTCAGATTATATCTCAATACCGAGGCTGTGTTCTTTGCACTGGTGACCATAAATCGAAACTGATCACTGTGATGTGGAGTCCAGCGGGGTTCAACTCATAGGACACTATTTTTTAACCTCTTCAACCTCTACAAATTACACACAACAGTAATGGTGCTAATCATAGGAACATGAATGACACTGAGAGTTAATTAGCTTGTTCACCAAGTTGCTATGGTTCCTTGAACTTACTGGTCAATACTAAGAGCAAGTGTGCACCTGAAGTGAACATGAAGTGATTGCACTTTATAGCTTCATACTTCAGCAATTAAGATGAAGAACCATGTCAGAAACTCTGTTGTATTAATTCAGGTCTACTGCCTCAGCAGTAATATTAAGCCAAGGCAATAACTGGATCATCTTTAACAAATGGCAAGAATTCAAAGTCTCATGTCTGAACAGGATGATAGAAACTCATTCATACATTAATTTCCAGCAGGGTTGATATTTGTAAAAGTTTCTTGTCTGGTCTATTTCCCAAAAGACCACAAGACAACTTTATATCATTCAGAACACTGTAGTCAGACTTGTTACAAGAACCACGAGAAGTGGGCAAATCACTTGCATTTTTATGCTCCCATTTACATTAAGAATGCATTTCAAAGTGCTACTGCTGCTAGTTTAGAAATCACTCAATAATCTCGTACCAAAGAAGAACATAAACCCTGTACGGGCCCTTTGATCTTGAGGAAGCAGTTGGCTGATACTACCTTTTATCAGAATCAAAAAATGGGTGAACCTGTTTTCAATTGCTGCGTTACACACAGTTCTAACCAGCTTACCGACAATCTGAAATGTTCCCCAAGTTAAATTACTTCTAAAGTTAAATTCAACACACTGTTTTTTTCCTGTGCTTTAATTGATTGTTTTCTCCAATGCACTTACATTTCATTTAAGGCAATTTACAGCTTATTACTGCACTGCAAATTCAGTGAAGCTATTTAGTGTTAACAGTTTTATTCTATTTTAAACAGATTTTGTCACTGTTTACTTGTAATTCTAATGCTCATGCTTTCCTTTCTTTGCCCATATTAAAGCAAGCCACCTTGCCACTTGCCACACTTAATTTTCCCCTTAAATTTCGCCTTGAACTCCCACACAACTCACGTAAGTTTATTGGAATAAGTCAGATGGCCAGTGACCAACAAAGGTTGTCTCGGTAAAATTAAGTTTTCAATAAATGTACCGTAACTATAAGTAGTGTGTGGATTGCCTCAAATGTTCCTGTGCTGCAAAAAGATTCATTTTTAATTCATTTAGTTTCTTCTAATTAAATAAGATCCTATAAACTGTGACAATAACACACACACATTCTGCATCAGCTTGTTAACAGTCTAGCATGCAAACCATCATTGTTTCAAGGTGGTTTATGAAGCTTATTAATGATGACATAAATAAAGATCTGATATCACTCTCTCTTTGTATTTCTCTCCTCAGGCTCTGGAGAATCGGCTGAAGACCACTCTGCCTGAAGATCTTGGGGAGGCCTTATCCAATGGCACCGTTCTCTGCCAGCTGGTTAATCAGATTCGACCACGCTCTGTGTCAATCATCCACATTCCCTCCCCAGCAGTGGTGAGTGTGACAAACTGTTAATAACTCTTCCTGTCAATGATCAGTCAGTTTCTTTTTGTGAAAAACAGTAAACAAAATTCAGTCATTGGTTCATGGTTGGTATTCCATCATTCGCTTAAGCATGTACACAGTTCGTATAATATGTAACAGTTCAGTATTAAAATGTCTCAAAACAATTATATCTTTGTATATTTATTTTGATAAGTTTTGTACTTGTGTTATCCCCTTGTGCTATGTTTTTAGCAATATTTAAACCCAGAGAAGTCAGTAGTTTTATTCAAGGGAACTCTGCATTTCATTTCGTCTCCTGTCACTCACGTTTGGGGTAAAAAGTGAGAAGAGGAGGTTGGCAAACATGACCAAAAGTAGGATGAATAAACTCTAATACATCACATAATCTGTGAATATTTCTGCCCAAGTTAGTCAGATATATTTTCATCTGCAATGCTGACTGTTTGAAATGCAAAAAACAAATCCCATAATCCCACTTGACTTTGAGGAGCCATCAGCCCATATCTTCTGTTTTTTAATTTCGTTTGCTTTTAAAGCAAGATCGTGTAACTTTAATAAGGTAAAATAATATATTATTGCACATGAAAAAGCTCATAGTCATAAGCACTGAAACTCAACTTTGCTCTTCTAAATACACTCAGGCTTTGCTGCTATAGCCTTAATGCTAATGTTACACACCTAAAGTTTTATTGCTGTGTAACTGAAAGTACTTATGGAGTTTGTGTTTTTCCCTTATTTATCTTTCAGTCACATACGTTTTGGCAGGTTTCCAAAACATTTGAATCAAGAGAATCTGGGAAACTCACTGGCCTCTGTCTTGTAGTGGCCGTTGTTTTGCCAAATGTTTCAATTAGCAGCAACCTGAAACAGGAACAGATCAAAGAACACAGAGGCTTTCTATCATTGATTAAATATATTTTCTGTGCAGTTGAGGGGGGGGGGAAGCTGCCGTAGGAGAATTCTTGTATTCTAAACCAAACTAATGAAAAATGATTATTAAGCAAGGCACTAAAAACATGAAGTTAACTTAATGTGTTTGTCTGATATGATTTTCAGCCAAAACTGAGTGCAGCAAAGTGTCGACTTAACGTGGAAAACTTCATTGGTGCTTGTCGCAAGCTGGGAGTTCCTGAGGTAAAGTCCAAATCTCATAATGATTCTTAAATCTCTGTCCTTTCGGTGCATCTCATGCACTTTTATTTGCATACTTAAATATATCTTTAAGTTTTTGTTTCTTAAAAGATTCCACATAATGCATTGCAAAAAACTAGCCAGGTGGCATAGAGTTTTCCATGTGCTTTAAGCCCAGTTGTGTTGCTACGTTACTCCTGTCAGGGTTGGACTGATAAGCTTGTTTAAAGACCTTTTTATTCTGTATAAAATCAGATTTTAATAAGGTGCCAATATTTAACAGATAACAGTCCAACCCTAACTGTGCTTTGTGTAATTCTACACTTTGTTTGTCCTTCTTTTGTCTTTTTTAACAATGTAACTACTCGTATCTTCCTCCTGTATGCGTGCGTGTGTGTCTGTCCTGTCCAGATGGACATGTGTGCGTGCTCCGACGTGCTTCTATGTAAGCTGCCCGCTGTGCTGCGCTGTGTGATGGCCCTGCTGGCCATCCAGGGGGGGGAGACGGCGGAGGACGAGTCCCCCCGCCCCTCCTCAGCTGTGTCGTCGTCGTCCTTCTCCTCCCTGCTGTCCACAGATTTCCTGCTCTTCTACTGTGCAGCCATGGCCCTGCTCTACGTCCTCTACTGCTACCTGCTCACCTAGAGGAACAACACACAGCACACAGCTTTTATGTGTGTAGAGTTTGAGGCCAACACACAGATACTCCTACAGATGTCTTCTGGGACAGTGCTCTGCTGTGTGTGTGTCTGTGTTCATGTGTTTTCAGTATGCACACTCACAGTGGCTCTAGAGCAGCTGTCATTGGAGCTAAGAGTGTGTGTTGACTCTCCACAGCACTGGTTGGATGTTAGAGCCATATAGAGCAAACAGCCAAGCACCTTTAAGAAACAAGCAGAATACACTACAGCACACTGAAGCTACAGCCGTTCATATAGACATTAAAAAGAATATAAAGCACTACACTGATAGATTTTACTGTATGAGAGCAGCAAACAGAGAAATGCCTTAGCCTGGTTTAGCCTTGACTCCACAAAGCACAGAGTTTTGAAAAGTGGGAGTTTTCTGTTTAACTGTTTGAGGCAGAGCTTCTCCACAGGCAGAAACACTCATCTACTGAGATATGAATGGGTGGAGCAAATAAACCACACCTGAAGTTTAATCCCAATGACCTACCATACCTTTAACTCAGACCTGCTTTTTACCAACTAGCACTTTTAGAAAAACAGCTACAAAAGCTTTGTTGTTCTTGTACTTGGTATGTACATGGGAGATTTGTTGCAGACACAGGAACAGATGAGGCTCTGAATATTCTTCTCATAGAAATTTCCAATATAGCACTTTGTAATTAGCATGAAACATGGTGACACTTTAGTATATCCCAGAGGATATCCAAGAAAACTTGATGGCTGATTGGCTCATTGTGTTTTCCTTGTGGTTTCCTAGCTCTGATTTCTGCACTCAGAGCAGCTCTGCCTCTCAGAAATCCACTCCACTCCACATGCTAGTAGACAGACCACTCACCCTGAGAGAAAAGCTGTTCAGATAACCTGAGATTGAACTGTGAATGTGATTTTTAGCCTTGAGACAGATTCAAGTTAGTGAAATGTGGCACCTGGATGTTGAGTGATGTTGTATCTGACACATCAATGTGACAGTGAGACAAATGATACAGTGCCTCTAAGTGAACAATACTAAGACCACTGGCAGAGACTGCTCTTATTTCTATGTCTGCTATGTTACATATGAGCAGCAGGGGGCGGTGTTACTGCATCAGTTCCCCCTCAGGCCTCATGTGTCCAAACTGATGGTACAAACTCTTCTAGGAGGGTGTGTGTTTAAAGTCTCTTTGTCGTTGTCACTGGTTCCTTTGACCAGCTGACTTCTTGTTTGTATAAATGTAAACAGGTTATTAAATTATTGCTTTTTATTTATTTTGGATTCTGTTGTGTTAATGATTCTGTGGTGAAACAACAGAGGCTTCACCAGTTTCGTTAGCCTGTGAGCAAATAGTTTTACAGCCTCAAAAAGCTTTGAAATCAATTGCTTAAAAACACACACACACACACAGGTAAATTAATTGTAATCAATATTTAATTATTTAGAGTTAAAATATCATTGATTGTTAAAAAGTTTTCCGTTTCATTGGATTGGTAAATAATTGATTCCCTGGGGGCTACACACTGAAGAAAGCATCAAATGGCCTCTGCTGTTTCTACCACAAGCTGTGTCTGGCTTATTGCTCATAGAAGGTCAATGTCTGCAATTTAACACAGATTGGAATCTGATTTTCCTGATTATTTGAATGATGGGGGGTTTCAAAGCTGATATCAAGGATAAACATTTTGGATTCTGCTGCTAAAGCCCAAGAAATTCACATCAGTTACTTTTTCTCTTTTTAAAGCCCCTGAAAAGAAATTTAAAACATAATTATACACTAAAATTTTCTATTGAAACTCTAAGAAATTAAAAGCAGGAGAGCAATATAACATGTTCAAAGAAAAATTAAAGTCACACTAGGTTAGGGAAAAAAAAAATGAATGAAATTTTAATCTGAAATAAAAGTTTTGCTGCTTTTCTTCCCAGTAACTGTGGTGGAAGAGGAACAAATCAGAGGTAGTGACTGATAGTAAACAGTACTGATATTTCTTACTCTTAAGTAGAAATGCAGAACCAATGCTCTTAAAATATGGGGCCCCAAATTGTCAATTATTAAATAAATAATTATGAAAAATAATGAGCTGTTAAAATTTACAAGTGAAGAAATTATTTAAAAAAATAATAGAAGCTACATAGAATGAAATATTATTTTGTCATTCCAATTATAATAGTTTCATTGTTATGTTTTGGAAACTTGATGGCATTGTTCCTAAAGACTCGTCTTCCAGGTCATAGTTTTTATGATGCTTTTGTATATCATAACAATGGTGTTATTTTCAGTTCACACCTCCTGCCTGTCTTAAGTAAGCTTAATGACTGCCACCAAATTTAACCACTTAGCTTCCGTTAAATAAAGCAAAAACATTGCCAAACTGGTTCTGAATAAATGTTTTGCTACAGCTGTAAATAAACAACAACTGACTCCTTTTATTTAACTTGGCAAAATGCGTACTGTAAATGTTACCTGTCCTGCAAGCTAGCTAGCTTGTGTAGGCTGTGAGCTTGAATTTATTCTCATCATCAAAGTAAAGAGATAGTGTTAGCATTGTAAGCCAGCTCCTGTTGGTTTTAGTGGCTGAAACTTTAAATCAAGATGCTGCTTAGTCACGTAATTGGTTGAATTGTGAGCAGGCAGTGACAACATCAGTCATTAAAATGACAAAAAAATGTGTCTTGAAGTGAAAGTAGAAATAATGCCAAACAGTTTAACACAGACCTTTAAAATAAACTTTGCAATGTGAAAGAAAGTAAAACTGTTGCTATAAAAGAAAAATGAATGAAAAGTAACATAGTGACAAGTTTGGTTTGTATAATTTATATTTGTGATTACTTTATAGCTTTTTTATTATTATTTATTAAACCGTTAACTCTTCTGGGTTCCAAATTAAAAGAAACATTCTGTTTTGTAACTTTATGACCTGATTTACTTATATCACAAGCGTACAGCACACTGGTTATTTTGGTCCACCGTATGTTTTATGTCCACACCCCTTCTGTTGTCCAGAGGTCTGAATTCCCGCTGTACAAACCTCCCTGCCCATGGTTGACATTTTTTATTAGCCTGCTGTCGAGATGAAATTTATACTGTTTCAAATTCAATAGTATATTTTATAAATGAAACTGGATACGCAACATACAGTAATTCATTCACTGGCTTAGACCAAGATATATTCCTAAATAGGTTAGCAGAACAGAGCTGTTGTATTTTATATTTATATGATACCCTTGTAATAATCATTTTTGAGTTTATATGAATCTATATGTACAGTTCTTTTTTCTCCTGCTGTTAAGAAATTATTAAAAGCAAATATGAAGATGTGCTGTTTGTCTGCTTGCTTGCTATTGTGCTTTTGCTTAATTAGTCAAAAACTTTGAATGTGATCAGTATATCTGCAGCTGCTTGACAGTCATTTTAAAAGATAAAAAATCACTCAAGGTTCCCTTTCAAGCTTTTTTTAATCAAGCATTCAACTGCATCCCATGTTATTGAGGGGAAGATATTTGCTCAGTTATTATCAGCTGACTCAAGTATGAACATGGTCAGACTTCTATTTTCAAGTCCCATTGTGTTACCATGTCAGGACATTAGATTTCAATTTCAAACCAATCCTGTATTTAATTAAAACATATAATTTCTTCTTATCAACAGATCCCATGTACAGAGCCAGAGCCAAACAATGCATCCTATTTACAAGTATTCTCGGTGTCATAAAGCTCCATTGTTGTCTGGCTGCCAAAAATACTCACTGGAGCACCAAACTTGCATTAATCCACTGCTAAAAAATAGTCTTCCAACAACAGCTGCAGTTATGAGATGCTCAGGGAAAATAGCCTTTTTAAAAATGGAACTGTATATTTGTTAGGTATTTATAGAGATTAAGGTCCATATGTCTTAAGTAGAATCCAGTGCCTTTCCCCCCCATAAAAACAATTCAGTCCCTCTGAGGTAGACGTTTCACTCTGTGGGGAAGTTAACTGAACATACATGTACCAGGAAAAGGATATAAATAATTTTCTGAGCAAAACTTTTTCCATGAATAATTTGGTTAAAAAGGGGTGAAAAAATATTTTCATGGGTAAAAACCTGAAAATCCTCTGACATTCTTGGTAAAACACCACTTTGCAAGGCTCATTAAAGCTTCATCACATTCACAATACAGGGAATGTCTTTTGAGAACCAGAGAGGGAAAAACCCTTTTTAAATACCCATTTAAGTGTTGACAAAAACTCAAGAGACCCACCTCCACATTGTTGATTTTGGTTTCATCATGGGATTTTTGACATGAAGAAAAATCTAGAAAAATATCAGGCTCATTCTTTTAATAGAAAACATGTAACAGTAACAGAGCAAAAAAACAGAAAAGGAAAATCCTGTACATCCATTCTAGAATCAGCACTGGACAGGATGGCTCTCTCTTGTTGGTTGAAAATTCTTTTTAAGGTCACTGTTCCAACATTTAAAATGACAAAACATGGGTAAATTGTGAGCAGTCGTGCAGATATCCTGATGTGAATCGCCTGTGCCCTGTGCTTTGACCTCTTCAAAAGCTCTTGTGTGCTCTCCAAACAGCAGGTTTACCATCATAAATTCCAGGTGGCCAATGTCGGAGCAGGTGAGTATGTTGATTCAGAGTCGGACAAAAGGCAGAAGTCAGCCTGCACTCAGGTTTTCACTGCACCATTCACAGAAGAGACTCAATAAACAGTGCGGTCTGTCGCCTGTCGCTGTCTGATTTTCTCTAACTGCGTTAGTTCAGCCTTTCCGCCTGCTGCTCACACACACCAGTAGAGCTGTGAATGTGTATTTTCAAGATGGTATACATCTCATGTGTGAAGTTAGACTCTTCAGGTCCATCAGTGAATATAATCACTGTAGATTCAGCATCACTGATTACTTAGGTTTAATCATTCCTTAGACATACCTGCAAATGTCTGTTTTTGTTTGTCAGTAAGTTCCTACAGAGTCTTCTTAGAGTCACCGAGGCTGGTTTGAGGGGAGTAGCTTAAAATGAAAAAGCTTGAGAATCACTTCAGTTTATGAGAATGAAAAGCACTCATTTATTTTTTAATATAATATAATAACATAGAATAGAATAGAACTTTATTGTCCACTGGAGTGGAAAATTGTCTTTGGCTCACCAACATGAGGACGGACAACTGTAGGCACAAGTGACTACATATAAACAGGCAACACTCTTAAATACTGGGACAACTTATAAACAAGGAATTATTAAAAAACTGTGACAACTTGGAAAGTTAAAAACAAGCACAAGTTATAAAAACAGGCAGCAACCATAAAAGAAAAAAAAACTGGCAGTTAGTAAAACAGGCACCAACAGAGTTAAAGTACACAAGACCATTTTTTTATGTCATGTTTACAGATTAAAAACTCAATGAAGTCTAAGATTT
>JAPZDZ010000016.1:1135571-1160157 GCA_029783805.1 Acanthurus tennentii | reverse complement strand
AAGTGAGGAGTTTGCCCCTTGACAGGATCTCAACTGTCGGATCATCTTTAACAGATCGGTCACTGATAGCTGGAGCAAAATTCCTTGTTCGTGTCAGCGTATTTTTTTGATCAGAAAAACAAGGATTAAATAATAATTATCAAGAACATGAACCCTGAGCCAAGAGTTCTGTCTACTCACCACTGAACCGCCTTTCTTTGACTAAATTCAATATCAACAAGCAGCTGAAAGAAAAACAGTCCCTCAACCATTAATAACCACATGTATTCTATTCACAAAATTAATTTAATTTTTAGGTGTGTGCATGCCTGTGTGCATGCGTGCCTGCGTATGTGTGCGTTTGCCTGTGCTGGTGAAAAATATATTGTAGAAATACATATGACAAATTATGGAAATGTTTGCTTTCTAAACTATTTGACTTAAGGGGGATCAGCTGAGAGCTGACTGACACAATACATTCATTGAGCGTTGTCCCTGTGCAGCTGAATAAACGAACCACAAAAGAATGAATAAATAAATAAATAAATCCTAGTAGTTCAGCCTTGTGCGCTGGGTCTACGATACCAATACGCCGTGCGCTAGTGGCGCATCATTCTTTGAAGGAAATGAAAGCGGATTCTTCTATTGGTTCATGCATTTTTGGCCAGAGAAAGACCCATGAAACACCTATGAATTGATGAGATGATTCTACACAGCTGATTGGACTGCAGGCTGTGCCCCAGTGGCGCATTGGGCAGGACAGAGCTGGATTCCCCTGCTGCTCCTGGAACAAGGTGGCAAAGGTTGACCTGGAAACTCCCACAAATTAATTTTTAACTTTCCCTGCCCAATGCGCCACTAGCGCAAAGCGTATGATAGGGTCCTATAAGTTGCAGCCCTGGAAAATGCAGAAAAATATACCACTCTTACTTACGCCATTTAATGCCTCTTCCCCAGTGTCTCCTCAGTGAGAATAAGAGACTTTCCTCTAGGTGTAAGAGGAAAACGGTACAGAGGCGACTAAAAGTCACTGAACTCAAAGGGAGTTGAAAAAAAAACAGGTAGAAGCTTCTGTCAAAATTGTTGAGCCAAAGGGCACTACTACGCACAATCAACCTGTACAAACTGTTCAGGAACCTCATTAGATACAGTTGTAGCGAGCACCAACACAGCATTACTAACATACCTCAACAAGGTCACTTGGGACATTCAGTTTCTGTTCCACCAGACAAAAATCCTTCCATTTAAACACAACAAAACTATCACCTTGTTGCTAAACAGCATGTGTGAGTTGCACTTTCCAATTGAAGACAAACTTTTGAAAAATCCAATGGGTATATGGTAGAGGCCTTGTAAGATTGCCAGACCAAATGCATTGACAAAGCCCCCACACAATAAAGATGGGACCATTTCTTCCATTTCTTATTTCGTCTTACACTTTATTATCTGAACTTCTTTTTTTCTGTTGTAGATTCAAAGGCTTTAGATTTTTTTTTTAAGTTTTTGCTGGTTTTGTTGATTTTACAACTGTAAAACTGTGCTTTACAGTTGTATTTAATTTGTAGTCATGTCTAACGTATTGTTAATCCATGCAAAAGTCTTATTACTAATTTTATTTATTTATTTTTTCATTTATTCATTAATTTAATTTTCAATATTAACTTCATTTTAGTTTTGATGAAGACTTATAAGTAGTAGTCGGCCAGGGACACAAAGTGTTTGCTGGACTACCAAGGGCAAAAATTGTCTTCTGGTAGCTTTAAACAAACAATGTAACAAAGTTATTAGTTGGTTTTATGCTACCTCAGGTTGGATTCTGTCGCAATCAAAAATGATTTTGCTTCCTAAAGGTTTTATTGGCAACATTCACCACAAGTGTTTGCTGGCCCTTTAGAGCTGCTGTGAGCTCACTTTTAGGATCTCAACAATGTCATATCACTCTCAGGACAGCGCTATTTTTAAAATGCTAAAGCAAAAACACTATGCTATCCTAACCTGACCATTTCCAGTTTTACAACTAATCTCTCTATTTGAAATGTCCTGCTGTTAATCTTTCTGGAATATGCTGTACTAAGTGGAAACTATCTGTTCTTTGAGAAACTTCTTAAACATCATTTTTCTAAAGGGCACAGCATCTTAAATGTGTTTCTCCTCCCACCTGTGTGTGCATGTGCATGTACAGGGCATTCTGTGGGCTTAAAAGGAGGGCAGTAAAAAGCCTCCACATCAATAATCACAGCACAGAGTCAAACGTCCCCTCAGGATACAAGTAGAGAACCACAAGAACAGACGTCCTTCATTCATCCATAAAACAAAAGAAATAACTTGCAGCTAAAGATGTCTGTGATGATTTAATATGTACATTACCAAGGCCACAGTAGTTCTAAGAGATGGCCATTAGAAATTTTGTGCTATTATGTATGCATATGTTTTGACACATTTTAAAGTATTGATTAAGTGTTCTAATTTATGCCCAAAGGGGCTTTTTCCACAACTTTGTATTTTAGAGGAGGTCCCACCATTAGCCATGGTGGAAAATTAAATGAAAGTGTGTTTCTGAGTTTGTACAATCTAGTTATTATCCAGATCTATAGGTATGAGAAAATCAGCAAGACAAGTGGATAAAGACAGTCATGGTGTTTAGCTGCTGTCCATGCAGGTCCGTGTTAGCGAAACAAAGAAAGGTTGATGTAATATCTGACCTGTGATGACGTTTCTGCCTCCCTCTTGGTTCGGCCTTGAGAAAGCCACTGCGCCGTCACTGTCCTACCCCCCCGCAGCCCTAGAAGACACAAAGCAGGAGGGAGATTAACTGGATGTAAGACTTCACAACACAGGTCAATGTCGATGAAAAATGCTAACAAGTAAGGGTTAAGAAAAACAGTAAACTTATAGACCTAATAAACTTATAAACTTATATAACCTTTTAAAATTATTATTATGTTAATAAATTAATATACGAAGTGGTTGGTAGCATTTTATTGCACTTTTTGGCTAAAGAATTTTCTCTTTCCTAGTTCCATTCTTTTTTAATGCAAATGGGAGAGAAAATTCACTCACAAAATTAATTCATAAATCCAGCATCCAACAAGATAGGATTTGCATGCTTCTTTCCATTATACGTCATTATAAAACAACTATATATATATATACACACACACACATACACACACACACATTATATGTATATATGTATATGTATATGTATATGTATATATATGTATACACACACATACACACATTATGTATGATATATATTTTGTCATTATTTTATTCGATTACTTTAATCGATTACTTACTTTACTAAGTTTACTAAGTTTAAGTAGTTCACTATGCAAAAACTTTACAAATAACCTTAAAAAAGGGTTGGATAAAATGGAAAGAACAGCAATTTTTTAACGCGCGATTAAGACACGCATGGTCTATGCCTTGCCAGCTCCCATAGTTTCAGGAAGTGGCGCTAAAATAACATTGCAAACAGTTACAAAGCAGAAATGGATACAGAAAAGGGAATTTTAAACGGAAAGCTTAGCTTTGAAGTTTTGCCCGATGGTTCTCTGGACAAAACAAAAGTAATTTGTATTTACTGTAAATGCGAACTAAGTTACCACCGGAGCACGTCCAGTCTTAAATACCACATGATTAGAGAGTATCTGGATGGAATGGGCTCTAATTTCGTAGACCAAGCACAATTTTCTTTAACGGCGTAGTCCAGCACAGCGCGGCGCACTCAGGCCTCCGTCCCTCCCACCGGCGCAAGTGGCAAAGGGGGAGGAAAGAAGGCATGAGTGGGTTTAACGCAGGTTTAACACAGCCGAGTGTAATCTTCACCAATCAAATGAACGCCTCTCATTGCCTTTAAATGCACTGCAGGCGAGGAGGTGCCAATTTCACCTGGCCACCACCACAGAGGAAGACAGCACCAGCTAACAGACCTCCACGGGCTGATGATGCAAAAACAGCCTGGGAGAAAGTGACTAATATTGTCAATCAAGTTTGCCCAGATATTCTGAGAATCGCTGCCCAATGTAAAAAACTGTTCAATGATGGAGAAGGAGAAGGGCAAAAAAGTTGTCAGAGCAAAGAAGGCACACTGTGGCTGCCGGGCTGCGCATCATAGGCCACGATGCGCGTCACTGTGTGGACCACCTCGCAGGACAGATGTAATCTGTTCCTGTGTCATGAATAGGAGTACAAAATTAAGAGACAATTACATTAAACACAGCAGCAGGCTAATCCAGGCATCATGCTTTTGATCCACCTGCATTCCTGCTCTGTCATCGCCAAATAGGAGAACCTTTGGTGATATATTATCTCCCGGTATCTCTTCCTCATCCTCCTTGCAATAATGTCCTCCATCATATTAGATCACGTTAAGAATAAAGATTAAAACAGAGAAATATTGGCAATCACAGGTAAATCCTTAAGACACCAACTGATTTACATTTTTTTTTTGCAAACCCTGTCTTTCACTCTGACCATTTATAAGCATCTTTGAGTACCGAGAAAAGTGCTTTATAAATATTATTATTATTATTATTATTATTATTATTGTTATTATTATTTATTCAGCGAGCGTCTTTCTCTTTTTTCTTTTCTTTTGAATTTCATTCGATGAGAGAAGCTGTGTGCCTGTCAGCCAAATTACCACTACGCCAGGTGCACTGGCGTTGCGCCGAGAATAGACCAGGTCGGAGCAGGCGAGCTTTCGGCGCACCTTCCACGCAGTATTTTGTCACGAAATTGTCACTGTGCCAAGCTGAATCTGTGGACAACTCCCCCTGGTGCGCCGCCACACCCATCTCGGCACATTCCAGTCTACCAAATTGTCAAATATGCTGCGCAGGGTGGTGCGCCGCACAAAATTACCACTGGACGGGGTGCGCCAGGCTCCGCCACCCTGCGCCACCCTGCGCCACCCTGCGCCGCGCCATGTAATTAGAGCCCTTTAAGTACGTAATCGTTTTGGAATGTTCCAATGAAAATAAAAATAAGAAAAAAAATAATAAGAATATTTCCACAAAGGAATTATTATTGTCCTCTACATTTTTTTCTAGAGTATAAGAAACACAATAAATATCTTGTTAAGTTACATATAGAGCAGGGTAAAAAATTTGCAATTAGTTTGCATTAATTTGCGTTAATTTGAGTTAACTCAGGACATTAATGTGATTAATCACGATTAAAAATTGTAATCGTCTGACAGCCCTAGTTAGAAATAGTGATCACATTGCCTTTTGATACATTATTATTACAAAACTAATCACTTTAGCTGCCACGAATCAAAAATGCTCTTGACTTAAATTGTATACATGACTGCAAATTTTTCTTTTTACTAGTCTGTGAATCCACAATTTTATCTCTTACTTTATTTTCTGTCTCTATCTTGTTACATGAAAGTGTTTTAAATTCAGAAAACCTACAACTCCATGATCTGAAGTAAATCTGATTGACATGTTCTCCACATTTGCATGCGTGTTCTTTGCGTACATGCTGTTATCATACCTTTAGCTGGTGCTGATTAAATAACTGTATGGTTTAGTTGCAGTGAGTGTTGTAAATCGTGTTATTAAAGTGAAGTTTCTCATACCTACGCATGCCAATGGCTAGTCACTAACAACTGATCTTCATTAAAGCAAATGAAAAACTGAACATGCTGTAAAGGTGCCACAGTCATTTAGATTTTTTGAACTAATTTTTGAGTTTAGTTTCAGCATTTGACTCATTGGCTTGATTCAAGTCAACGCACCAGTGCAGTTCTGTGAAATAATGGCTCCCTTTTTCACAGAGCATGGATCGCAACAGGAAGACTAGATTAGCTCAGATGAATCATGAGCTCACTTCAAGTTGACAAAAACACTTCTCAGGATGTTGAATTTAAAAGAGAGTGATTTATATGCGCAGGCCCGAGCAGGCTATACGTTCTGTGTGCTGTTTCAATTTAAAAGAATAGTAATGAACAGAACAGACGGGGGATTTTTGAACTTTAATTTCAACTCTGGGGAACGTTTAGCAGATATCATCTGGAAGACAGAACAAGATGTAATATACGGCTGGAGTCTAATGGACTTATTAAGACCTCAAACTGTGGTTCATCAAGCTTCTAAATCATGCACACACATGCACTCAAGTACACAAACAGAACACACGCACATAGCAACACACAGTGCACACAACAGAAGAAAGCAAGACAAGTTTTGTAATGATCTACATTTGCATGCCTACCAAAAGAATGAAAGAGGGACCACTGTTAACTGGGACAGTTTACTTTTCCATTGCCAGTGAAGAGAATCAATAATCAGCTGGGGTCTAGTGGTTATTAACCCATCACAGGGGCAGCTGGAGATACATCGTATGTCTTAGCTACATCTCCTATAAAAATGGGGGGGGGGGGGGGGGTAGGTTTATTATTTGGTATGTACAAAGAATAAGAATGTGTTGATCTGAGAGAGATTATTGCTACCATGAGAAATGGAACTATTTCTCTTGCCTTCAGAATACAAAAAAAGCTTTTTTTTAAACAGACTAAAAGACCAAAGACAGAACTTTAGAGGAGATCTTTGTCAATGCTGACATATTCAGGTGATATTACAGGCAAGCAATGTCAGACTGAGTCTACTGAACTATTTGAATTCAATTAGAAAGCTTCTTTATATAACAAAGCCTTCAACTTGATTGAATCTGGGTTTCTTTTACATTGTCCTTCAGTCTTTCAATATTTCACTCTTACATTGTTAAAATAACGAAAATAGCAAATAAAACATTGTAGGCTAGAAAAGATTTTACAGTCATTTAGCTGAAAAGCAAAGCAAATAATTCTAACTTTGACGGTCATTCTTCAAGTTTTTGTTCTTAAATAATAGTTTGTGTTTATGGATACCTCTACAGTCAAGTGCCGTGGCCCAACTTCTGTTCCAAGTCCTGGGTATTTGCCATAGCTGACTTTGGACACCAGTATTACATGTATCAGTAATACAAGTAAAAACAGCTGTATTTTATCTGACACATCTAATTATTAACAAGTTTGATTAAATTACTTAAGGCCCATTTTTACCATCATTAAGTTTCTAAGCTAAAATTGTTAATATCACACATATCAAAGTTACACACGGAGTGTTCAAATGTTGATGTTCACAGTTAGTTGAGGTCCAATTGCTCTGTAAGAGTTGTTGAAACTTCAAAAACACTTTTTACTTTGGGTCTTACTTCCAACATCTAATGCTCCCCATCCATGTTACAGAAAAGAAGCAGCATTTGATGCTCTAATGAAAAGCTGTTTATAGTTCTCAACTGCCAAAGTCTGGAGAGAGAATGAAGGAAACAAGGGGGACACAAAATGAAAATATGAATTAATAGAAAACAAACGTGCTTTTACACAAGATGCTATAACCATAGCCCAGTCAGCAGTGGGTTATGTATCATAAGTTGTTTGACAAGAACACCAAATAGAACTGTTTTTAAATGTGAAGATCACATTGACCTGAAAGTTTAAAGTAGCAGAAATATGTCTTATCTACTCATCTTTTCCTAATTTAAAAACCATAGTCTGGTTTTGTATCAAAGTCCAAGCATAACTTAAAAAGCTACAAAAAAGTCCTATATGCTGACCTTCTGATGTTTTCAATATCCACTCCTCTGTTGGCCTCAAAACAGCAGAAGTCAAAGCCCACTATGTCCAATGATGGTAAAATAAGATCAAAACTTTCCAACAATTTAATGAAAAAAACAAACAAACAGTGAATCAACTGCTGTGCTTTTTTAAAAAATATTGCATATTTGTGCATTTGTACTTTAACATTACCATGAGGCAAAATGTAACCACATTTTTTAGCAATAAAGAAAATCTATAATATTAATACAACATATGGGTTTCTTTGTGGTCATATACATATATGGCCATACTCTTACTTGGGTACAGTTATAAATACAACAGAATATTTTCCATAAACCTACAATTACTGTTTCAAAATGAAAAAAAAAATACCACAGCCTATATCCCTTGCCAGATTTCCACTACAGTTGCAGGAAACTCTAAGCACTGTACTACAGTACATGTAGAGTACATACAATGCAGGTTATGCTCAAGTCTTAATTCTGCTTTGTGCTGATTTGATGATTTATATGTAGGGAAGTGTCTCTTAAGCATCTGTGGAACCAAATCTGAGAACACGAAATTAAATCTCCAACAGAGAAAGTCTGCTCTTTTAGCCATTTACCCTTTAAGCTAATATCTAACTGGGCTCAGAGCCCACTGAGAAATTCCATAACAACGCTTATACAATAGTGCCCAGCAAGTGTGCCTCCATAGTCACCACAGGACTCTGCCATGTTCTTGTCACATGTGCTCTTGAAAAGCATTTAATTCCCAGAGGACCTGAAAGGCACTCGTCACTCTCTCTGTTTACTGTAATCCATTAAGCTCTAACACTGTTAAGTGTTCTTTGTGTATTGTGTGATCTGAATATGTAACACCTCCACACAGGGAATCTAGCAAGCCATTGAATCTGCTGTCATGTGTGCTCGACATCAGAAAAGTGACCCAATGTGAATGTGAGTTTTGAAATGAAATGCCCGCAGCCCAGTGTCATCATGTTGGGGATGATCAAATGCTTTACCCTCCAAGCAAAGGTCAACATTAATCGATGACACTGAAGGGAATCTATAAAATGTCAGCAGCATTTGGCCTGGAATTGCTACAGACAGGAAGGAGGAAACATTTCTGTGACATTTGAAGATTTCAGAAAAGGGGCAAGCAAAATGATGGGTTGGTAGAATGGAACGGAAAGAAGTGGATTTCTGTGGTTGCCTGAGATGTAGATCTGAATGTTTTTCCTTTCTGGCGTGTTAGTCTACATGTTTTCCATGGTGTGCCATGCTGTGCTGTGTCTGTGTTTCTACTGCATCCTTGCATCAGGGGGCGACCATTCTGACCCATGATAATAGCACAGAGCAGGGCTGGACCTGTCCTCAACCATGCTGTGTCAACATGAGGGTCAAGTAACTAACTCAACATGTTTGGTCAGCAATTGAGAAGGATGCAACTGTTTCACAGTTTCACATGTCCATTGTAAAGCTAAAACCCTCTTTTTTCATTTACAGACAGATGCCTCTCTGTTGCCTGGTTCTTCTTTACTTTGTGAAGTTGCAATCAATTCCTCTGTTTTGTTTTTATTACTGCCAGTCCAACTACAGATTCACAATAGAACCTGCACTGCCAAAAAACCTAAAAGACCTTTTACAATAAATCAGATACAGAGGGTGTTGACACCATCAGCCAACGGCTCATTCAATAAAATTATCCTACATCTAGATCTGTCTACACTTTTTAATCAGCAAAGAAAAGGCTGCGCAGGAGGAATGGAAAAAGGCAAAACTAATACAATACTACTTACTTTACTACCTTTAATATAAAATGTGGCGTCAGACAGTTTGCTTGAACTCAAATTGTAAACACGTTGTTCCAGTAAGCAGCCTTTTCCTGCACATCAAAACTCTGATCACAGTTGTGTACAGTGCAGGGAATTTACTGTTCACTCATAGTAAAAGGCTACTGTGGTATATTATGCTATCGCCCTACATGGTAACACTCCAGACAACAATGTCTAACTTTTTCTCCTCTCTGTGTGTTTAACACACTCTTTGGTACCTCTACCTACTTCCTGAAATGTTTGAAATATCCTCTTTGTCTGCTAATTTATGGCCTTGAAGTAGAAGCCTTACAGCGTCATCCTGTTGTGGTACTGCTTATGGAATAGGACAATTATCCTATGTAGTATGTATGGCTGTGAAGGGCTCCATACCTGTAGAGTTCCATTTTAGGATATATGGCGATGTCTCCCCTAAGGCTTTAAAAGTGAAACGTTTGGACTGTACTTTGGAGATTCATATTGGCTTTGAATGCTCCCTCAGGTTGTCCGGAACACCTGATTAATACTGTACTTTATTGTAATAAACATCATTATATGCAATCAAGTCAGTGTCAGCAGAGATTTCTTCACCAACACCTCTACAGCATCTCTACAGAAGATACCACACTACACTACATGTTACCTGGTAATGTAAATCTAAGTCCCAAGAACATGCAGCTTTTTGACATATTTCCCAAGCTTTTTGAGCTTTAGAACATTTCACATCTGAATTTGTCTTTAGGTCACTTTTTTAAATTGAAGTGTTGAGTGTGTTTGGGGAAGTGCCTGAGATGTGGCCCAGAAAATGCTAACATCTGTATTTAATATTCATTCACTGCCAAAACCAACAAATGACACATTGGTCTGGAGTCTCTGTCATTATGGTAACCTCTCTGCAGAAAACATTAAGGCTGGCTAATATCTTCGGCAGAGGCATTAGAGGTTGGAAGGGATGACTCTCTCTATCACCCTGCTCCTCCTGAATGATCGACTGAGGCTCGAGGAGGCTTTGGGGCGCTTAATAAATACCAGGCAGATGTGATATCCAACCTCCAAGTCAACAAATCACTGCTGTTCTTTGCTTCACTTCTCCTGGCTGCAACATTTCTGCAAAGACTCTGGTGAAGCTTCTTAATTACAAAATCACTTTGTGTAGCTGTGTGTGTGTGTGTCTGTCAGGTGGTACATGTGTGCTAAGTAAGCCGATCTCCCCCATTCTACAAGGCAGGAATAAAGCAGCGGTGGATGTGTGAACGGATGGATGGATGGATGCATGGATGGGTGAACAGAAGAGGATAAGGAAAGGCAAAAAGGATGAGATGGGCCACTATTCTAACTGCGATCCTAAACCTCATTCTCCAGTTTAGCAGAGAGCTCATTGGATACACCGTCTTATCCGCCTGCTCAAACGCCAACCTGGGGGCATCCGTTCACAGTCAGAGACAGAGATAGACCTCTCTATGGTAAATGATCTTTAAAATACTTCCTTCCATGTCTTGTTTGCAACCATCCTTTCCATCTTGTTTCCTGTTATGACTCTGTTAGTAGTTCTGTGTAGTTTTACATCCAATTGTGCAGAGGAGCAGAGACTGCAGAGCACTGAGTAGCTTCAAAGTTTCTCACCATTCTCACCTCTGCAACCTCTGAGGCAGAAGGAGAACAATGGGACGGACAAAGTTTAAGAGAGGCAGCTTAGCTTGTCTTCCAAAATGGCTGCCCCTGGGCCCAAAGAAAATCAATTTATGTTTAAAAAGGTGTTATACACTATATACTGAGTTTTTCAGCCCTTCTACAAGTTTGTAGCTCCATGAACTGAAAATTTCACAATGAAAAAGGGTTAGGAGGTGACCCTCAGCCTCTCATTGCATCCCATTTTGCTTTAAAAACAACATTTATAGAGTAGCAGGCGCTGAGCCTCATTTAAATTCAAAACCTTGATATAAGGAGGGCTCTGTCAAATTTTTCTACATCCACACTGGACCTTGAGGAGTCACTGAAGATAGTGTGCACCTGATTAAGGGAGATCTTTTGCTACTTTACACCTATCACAATATTGAACTGAGACATGAACTAAGGTAGAGGTTACCCCTCCATCATAATGAGCCTGTTATTTCCGCTAACCTTTCCTCCTTCATCTTACTACAAATCACTGACTGTGGGGGTGTTTCTGCACCGCTTCCTCATGATCACCTGCCAAACAAACAACATGGGTAGTGCTGAGAGAGTCACAGCCACAGAGGCGATCACTAATTTTAACTATTCACTTTCCGAAACATGAAGTTCTTCACCAATTTAACATGTCAATGTGAATTTACTTTTTCCTGGGGCTTCTACTCTGCCAGTGAAAACGGCTGCATGTTGTTTTCTATGACTCTGCAGTAACTTTGTGAGGTCTAAGATGATAACTTACCTCAGTCTGTGCCTTGAGTTTACTTTTTTTTTTCAAAAGCCTACATTAAAGGAGGGAGAAAAGTGGCCATTTACTAGATAGAAATGTCTATAAAGGTCAGGGTATGCTTGATGTATCTTTGGATGAGTCTAAAGGCATAAGAAAGGCAAAAAGCCATCATAGAGAAAGGAGGCACACTGCTTGTTTAAATTAGGATAATGAAAAATTGTCAGCCAAGTTCTGATAATGACAAAAAGTTAGTGACAAAAAGTTATGGGAAGCACATCCCGCAATCCTGGTGCACGAAGAGGGTTCAGATGCTAGTCAGTAACCCAACAGACGTTTACTTTGACAGAAGATCCTGTCTAATTGCAGTAAAAGCATTGCAGGTTTCAGTGTCAATCAAAGCCTGAAAAATGCATGAATAGACCAATATTATCCGATTCCTGGTGGCATATATCTTGGAAGATAAAAAACAAAAGGCTGAATTACAGAAACAATATGTTGGACTTAATAGATGTAACAGTTTGTCCTCCAGAAAGCATGCAGTTTTTTCTTCCGCTGTAAAAAATGTCCTGCTCAGTACATACTTTATCTTGGTAACAACTCTTTAATAACCTTATTCAAGGTAGTCGTATCTAAAAAGTATCCGTGTTGTACAAAAAATGAATATATGCTGATACATATCAGCTTAATAATTCTAGTGCTATCCAGCTTCCCTTTGACAGCTTTTTAAAACTTTTTCTAACAAGTTTCCAAACAAAGATCAACTCAGTTGGGCTTGGACATGTTGACTTGGTTAAAATGTACATTATGACAATGCAAACTATTTGATAAAGGGCAAGACTGGAACTTTCAATGACATGCTATCACCCTGTCTGTCCCAGATTTCCTGGCATCCTCACACACGGGAAAATAAATCTGAAACCCTGCATCGGTAAATTTGTCCAAACAGTGCCCATTTTCATATTAATTAAGGATCATGAATAAAATTATAATGAAATGAGGACAATTTCCATTGTTGTCAATAATTAAGGTAAAATGGCACAGCATGATCTGAGCTCATTATCAGGCATTTACTTTCTGTATGCTACTTCAGTTCTATGCAATTAAATGAAATGATTATAAATGGCTTTTGGCATTTTGTGAAGATAGTTGATAATAATCCATAAAACGTGATATGATTTAATTGTCATAACAATGTGAAAGTAAAGTTGGTTGTTTTCAATTCACTTTCAGACCAAATCAGTTTCAATATTCGCACCAAAAAAATTCAAAAAAATATGCATATTGATGTACACTACATGATGCACAGTTATTAACCTCAAGGTCAAAAAATGTAAAAATGCTGTACATTAAATTAAAAAAAAAAAATCCCACAAAAGCATAAAGGTAAGAAAAAAACTTAAACAGAGGGAATTATTTTAATGATTAGAATACATTATATGAGAACAGCAACAAAGATGAAAAATGAAGGCAAGGACAGTGGAAGAATATGCTAGTGCTTTTGTAAAGACATTTCCAGCACGTCTCTCTTGATGCTTACTTGTGAATCTGCCTTTAATTAGAACGAGAGTTATAACTTATTTTCTTTACCTACAGAAGATTAAAGACCTCAGAGACCCATTAGAAAATTGGCCAAGTCATAATAAGTCCACAAAATAGAATGCACTGAGAATCAAAACCATTTTTCTTTGCAAAGAAAAGAAAAATGGCTAACCCCCAGTTTTTTCCATGAGAATCCAGTCCATGTAATTATGACTTCTTTGCAAAATCAGTTGCAGCAGGTTTTCTTTGTTAGTTGGAAGCATTATCATGGACAAAAATGGAAAGGTCTTAAACTACAACAATTTTGTTAAAAATATGCTAAACACAGTCTAACCACAGCCACAGCCTAATACTTGTGAAGACTGTTGGGGTCAGCACATTTGAGAGCTTAAGATTTTTTTTTCAAGACCCCAACTAATAATGTTTGATATCTTCACAAAGCTCAACCAAACCCAAACCCATCCTGTGAAATATCTTCACCAAATCATTTGACAGTCCATCAATTGTCCTGAAATGTGAAGCAAGTTGTGCACAATCAGAGTCAATATGACAGAGTAAGTAGGAAATTTCAGTCTGCTCTGGACAAGCAGACCAATCTTCACTGCAATCTCCACAGCCAAACTCCTCTGCCACCAAGGCTAAAAATGTATAAGGATATAAATGCTGCTGCTAAATATAGCCCCCTGGCAGGCATACTCTAATTGACTCATTTTCCTAATATTCTACCCAAAGAAAAGTCAAAAAGTGCACAGAATAACGTCCTGGGTGCGTAGATTTATGTGTATATGTGTATATGTATATAATTACAATATGTATGGCTTTTATTCTGTTTTTTGTTTCAAATTCTGGTGCATTTCATCATATGAAGAACTAAAACCTTTCATTTTGCCGTCCAACCCTGTGTTTGCACAAGGATGAATAAATTACCTTGTACCCTTGTAAGTGCTATAATTTACATTAAAGTCAGTATTTATTTATGTTTCTCTAACATTAAAAAACAAACACACCCTTTCAGAGCTATCTGTCCTTGTAACACCCTTTCATCGGTTATTAATATAAGTGCTAATGCCATGTCCTTCTCCACGCCTCACATACACAACTGTCACTCTCATTGTATTTATTTTGTATTTAGAAAGCTGGAGGATTCACACTCACACCCAGCACTCGCCCGGGGAGCTATCACTGCAGGGTGTCGGGAAAAACAATGAGAGGCGTGATCTATATCTGACAGCTACTCCATCGGCTAAAAGATAGAGAGAGGAAGGACGGGAAAGAGGGGTGGGCAGAGAAGGAGGACTAATACAAGGCAAATACTTTATCTTCCTGAGAAATGACTGTGTGGATTTACTTTGTAAAGGCAGTGGAGAGGGCTCTCTGGAGAGCAAAAATGGGAAGAGATAAAGTGGGTAATTTCAATGGAGTGGGGCAATCGGCTGCTTCATATTATTGCGTTTTAACCCACCTCTGTTTGGCTTGTTACCATCTATCGTTGTGCTGTCTCAGACAACAGACACATCCTGTAATGACAGCTCCAGCCTGTTTGCATGCTGCTTCTTTACTTTTTTTATCATCAATGCCCAATCCTGCTCAAGTGCTTTTTCTTCTTCCTCTTCCTTTTTCTTAGGGTGAATGCCCAGTGTGAAACTACAGAGAACTGTGATGGCACAGCATCCAGTGCTACACTGAATGTGAATGGATAATGCTTTATTATCTATTTATTTTTTAACCTACCTTGGGGTTCTTTGTGAAATTGGGGATGGTAACAAAGTTAGACAGAAAGACAGGAGGGACTGGTGAACACTGAGAAACTGGTTAAATGCACTCCAAACTCCTGCACTACAAACATCAAGAACTACAAGTTGGCCGCTTCCTTCCCACTGAACATTACGGACACTTATTCCTAACACAGCCAACAGCATCATTACAAGAAAAACCCTGCACAAAGTGGGAACTCATTTTTGTGATCTCTGTCCTCTGAAGCGTGAGCCAAGGAGCTGGTATAATTGAAAACAGTCGCAGCGAGAGCCAATCATGTCTCTCTCCTGTCCTTTTCTATCAGCAACCATCTAAGTCTTCCATAATGCCCAATAAGCTATTGTGTCTTGACACTGTATGTGTGATGTATGTATTCAAATATGACTGAATTCCATTTTTTATAGAAATCTGATTTTTTTTCGTTGTAGACTCGTCTATTACTGACCAAAATGGAACTTTTAAATTATCATCAATAAATAATAATTTTTTTAAAAATATTCATATTTATAAAGATAACTTTTGAATCTTTTAATCTTTTTATTAGAATAGGGCTGGGCGATAAATCGATTTTATCGATTAATTCGAATTGGTACTTAATGTCGATTTGTTTTAATGAAAATCGATTTTCTCATCAACTTCCGCCACCAACACCTGCCTGCAGGGCTCCCGTAGTTCAGAGAGCATGGAGTGCTCTCAAACAAAATAATATTGAAACTTGTTTCGAACAATTTCTTTGTCATCTGCAAATTGATTTTAGGTAGGGGGTGAAAAAAATCGATTTAAACCGTGAATCGGGATTTTTTGTGAAAAAATCTGAATTTTTTTTTTAGGTCATATCACCCAGCCCTATATTAGAAGAAAATAATTTGAAAAGTAAAGCACTTCTGACTAAATGAAAAAAAAAGTTGATTATTTGAATAGATTAGTTTATACAGTCTTTTTTTAGAAAGTTTTCTTTGATGCAAATATGATCAATTTGAATTATAGTGATTTAAAAATGGTTCAAGATTTCTGTCAATTGACTTATTAAATAAATCATTTATCATTCCAGCTCTACAACAGCACCATGTTTTCATTGTAAAAGCACTGATTGAATAAATCAATGATCTGACAGACCTGGAGTTCCTTTGGCCACGGTAAATAAAGACAAAACTAAAGTGCCTTCGATGCAAAGGCAGAGAGGCGCAAAGTCATTCCTCACCTTATCTTTTCAAAGACACAAAAAACAAAGCCTAAAATCATGTGATCAAAGACTGTGACAATTAGTGGCCAATACAATGCAAATAATAACCGTTTTTCCATAAAAAACCCCCCTTTACACTTCAAAGTAAAAACTGTCTCAAATCTAGATTGTATCTAAATATGATTTAAACTGATTCACATTTACATCTGGTGTTCAAATGTGTTAAAAGTTCCCGCACTGAAGTACAACTGAGATCTCATCATCCAGCTTCTTTTTCTTTCCTTTCTCTACAATAATGCTTGGGTCCAGGAAAAATAAAAATAAAAAAATAAAGTGGTAATTGTCCATGAAGCTGCACTAATGTACAGACTTTTGTTGGCTTTTCAATGCAGGGCCGCCTTCAACTGGAATGTCGAAGGCGAAAGCAGAGGAGAACGCTGTTATATGCAGCTGCTTTTATTGAAGCTGTCAGTGCCACCACTGACCAGAGAACAATCTGTATGCAGGAATGCAGTCGAGACTGGTGGGAGAGGATAGTGATGGGGACCTTTACAGATGAAGACTGGCTGTCAATCCTTCGTTTACACAGTGAAACTTTTATTTGCAAAAGACTGCAACCATGGTTATCCAGAGGAGATATGCACACAGTGGGCCGTAGTGACTTTTTGGTATCCCACATTGTTATATGTAGTTTGAAAATACTATTGCTTTTACACAAGTTGGGTCTTGTCACAGTGCGTCCCTGAACTCACCCAGTGGTGCTTTGGCTTATTGGACCACAACCTGGTAACAATATACTTTGGATGTATTTGCACCAATACTTTATTTGCAATCTGATCACCCAAAATGCATTTTGATGCAAGATAAGAAGTGTTTTTTGAA
The DNA here is from genome assembly GCA_029783805.1 of Acanthurus tennentii. Classification (NCBI taxonomy): domain Eukaryota; kingdom Metazoa; phylum Chordata; class Actinopteri; order Acanthuriformes; family Acanthuridae; genus Acanthurus; species Acanthurus tennentii. The sequence continues at coordinate 1,143,014 of JAPZDZ010000016.1, read as the reverse complement.
AATAAAAGTTGTCCATGCTTAAATTTCAAGCAGTTTAGATTCCTTTGGGGGATTTTTTAGGTCTCCTCAAAAAAGTTTATGACAAAGAAAAGTAAACACATTACACCAGCACTCAGGACTCTGCGCTGTCTGCCAGTGTAAGATAAAATACATCGTAAAATATTGTTTCTTGTCTGTAAATATATCACTGGTCTGGGACCAAAATACATCTCTGACCGTCTGTTTCCATAAACTCCTACTGACCTTCCAGGTCAACATGCTGTCATCTACTCACTGTTCCAACCATTCCAAATATAGATGTAAATGTATATAAGTTAGAAAAGAGTTTTAATTTTCTTCACTGCCTTTGACAAAACTGTAAGCACTGCATGGACTGAGTGGAACATTAAGTCACAATAAATTAATTTCCTTAAGTTACATTACACCACCGCAACCCACATATAACTGTAAAAGCACAATACAATCAACAGTTGCCTAAATACATCACTTATGCTATCAACATGTTTAAGTAATGCCTCCATGTGCTTCTGTATTGTCAGTTAATGTCTGTTTTCCCAAAGCACTGTTCTCATTTAAAAGCAAAATAGCTGCTTAAATATTCCAAAAAGTATGCATTCATATCCACTTTGCTAGTTACCTCAGTATTGCACTCTGTCTCTGTAATTTCATCATAAAAAATTCATGGTAAAGTCAACTGTAAGTTGTTTATTTAATATCTGAGGTATCAAAGTAAACTGCAGATGTACAAGGGGGTTTTAAGCAGAATAAGTGAAGTAGGAAATCATGCTATAGCTGAGGAGGAAGAAGACTTACGTCGAGAGTTTCATACACATTTATAACCATGAAACAAGGAAGGAAGTTTGCTTTACAGGAAGAAATTAAGTACTGGTGAGAACACAGAGAAGCCTGCAAGCTTCAAGATTATCCTCTGCAAATCCTTGCACTGTGCAAAGGCTGCTGTCAGTTCTACTAATATTTACAATACTGCTGACAAATATACATTTTGGTAATGCATGGTAATGAAATTTGGCACTAAATTATATTTTTCTAATGTAGTTTCAATATAGTATTATTCATGCAACAACACTCTATAACTAAGGTCAGTGAGAATAATAGTTTTAAAGTTAAGCAATGAAATCATTCTTGTTGCTCATGAAAAAACAATCTTGAAAAAGTAATGCAAAGGGAAGATGCCTTATAAAAGGTTCTCAAACTTATTTTTTAGTTTTACAAAAGAAAAAAAAATCAAGGACAAGACCTCAGTAGTTGGTGAATGGATAGCATCTGGAACTGTCTCTAAGTTCAGAGGTAGCAGTGGACCTTTACTACTGCAGAATACAAAAATTAGAGCCACAAGAACACAGGGGTTTAAATTAGAGAAGAAAATTTACTGTATTAAGTAAATCCTATGAAGTAATACCTGCAAAGCTGATTTGACCCAATCAAAAGGACAGTAGGTTAAAAAAAAACTCTGGGCCATGTGAGACAGATGCAGGCAGCAGGACCTGGCAGTGATGAAGTGCTGCTCTCCACATAAGCGTTGGGGTGCCAGTGCCTGAATAAACAGCTTATTCTTATATTTCCAATATTCGAACCCCCCACAGACTTCATCTCTTTCTCTCTAAATCTCTGAGGTCAACTATTCCCAAGCTTGTCCCAGTCTTAATGAGGCGCGCAGTGAGGAAGTTTCCTTCTCTCCTCTATCTTCCCTCCTAGTTTCTTCTCAGATAGGAAGCAGTGAGTCGTGTCAGTCTGAGTGCTCTCAGAGGAGAAAGTGGTGCCCTATCTGCACTGATGATTGTAAAAGGCTCTGTTCGCCTTCCCTTACACCTGGCAGAGTGAGAGCCCCCTTTAGAATGTGTGTGTGATAGAATAATAACTAGAACCAATGATACGCCACAAATTATTTCTGCAGTTCCTGAAAAGCTGTTGCATTTACATATAAATAAGTGTGTTTTATTGCTCATCTTTATCACCAAGTGATTTGACACAGCAGTCATTCAAATGTGCTCCGAACACCTACTTTAAACTATCTGTTCCTGATGTGATGAAAAATTGTCCTCCTCTTGGTTGGATGTTTTCACTTTAATTTCATGTCAAGGAGGACAATATCAAAAGCATAACAACAGAGCGTTTTCAGGGTGGAGTTTTGCTATTTTCAACTTTCAGCCTTAGAAAAAGTTTTATAATCATTACGTAACCTAACATTTCAAAACAACAAAAAATGAAAGCCTTTTTTCAGAATCAAACAAACAGACCTGCCTAAAAATGAGAGCAGATCAAAACTGTTTTGTCATCTTTTACCATAAACCCACTGATTCTACATAGAAGTTGTCGGGCTGCATTGTGCTTGTTATTTATTTAAGAATGTCCCATGATAAGTTCTTAAAGGGAGTAAAATGCTGGCAGAACATCAGGAAAAATCCTCTAATTCACAGGAAGTGATACATTTTATGTATTTAAATGATTTGAAATCAAAAGAAAAACTCAAATGCAAGCATGACTGTGACTTGCTGAACTACAACCTAATCCTAACCCCAACCCCCTAATTCCTAACCCTAACCCTGCTAAAATTTGACATTTACTTGAAACAATTTGTCAATATTGTCAATCTAATTACAGTTGGGGTTCTAAAGCTTTTCATAATATCTCAAATCAGCACCGAAGACCTGATCTATTAGGGCTTAACATCTGGGAACATAACTTTAACATAACTAAAACTCAAAAATCTCTGATCAGTTTTTGCTGAGAAGGCAGACCCAGTTTTGAACAGCATCCTATTACAAGTTTAAAATATCTATAGAGTAAATTAATTTTTCACATTAACTACCGCTGTTTAATACCTCTTTGTAACAAAAAGTAATTTAAATATATAACCGTGTTAATGGAAACATGAGATGGACATTTTTACCATTTTTTGCTTTTTTTTTAAGATAAGGACACACCTAGCCAACATCAGCCAATGTCAGAGAGCATGGGCTGACTGATGCGTTGCTTCAGGTTGGTCAGTGTTTGAGCCAGTCAGTGCAAAGGGCAGCCCCTGAACACACCACAGCAACAAAGGCCAACTACTAACTGGTACATATATTCTGTGCTTGCACAAGAGGTAATAACTCTTCATACCAGCAGGTGACAGTAGTCGGTATTTGTTGTTCAAAATAAGGAAATGCAAAGACTGTGAAAAAATCAAGTGTATGGCCTTTTCATACACTTAGAGAACTTTTTTCTACCAAAGTAGACAGCCAACCTTCTGTCTCTAGACAGAGAAAAGAATGTGCTGGTATTTGTAGATGACTGACTCACATATGTGACAGCACAAACTTGAAAGCAAACAGCGTTCCTCTGTGCTGAGCTACAGTTCAGTGATGTGTTTGTATTATCACAAGTCATATCACAACATCTCATCTTGATGCTGTTCCTTCTGGGAAATGATATAATCAAACCATTCATGTCTGTATGTGGGAGGGATCATTCCCACAACATTTAAACTAAAGGGACTGTACTCTGCTCGGAAATTCTGTTTCTGTCTGTGTGCTTTTGAGTCTTCTTTATTTTAAAAGTAGCACTTGGAATTCTTTGATCTTTTGGGTCAAATAAAAGGTCATAATAGTAATAATTCACCATGTGAATCAAGTTAAATGATGGACCTAACTGACCTTAAAGTCACATTTCTTGGTTTTGTTATCACCCCAAAAGTTGTAAAGAACTGTACTCAGGGGATTAATGGCTGCCCATTTATTTTCAAAAAAACATTTGATTACCTATGTCAAATCAAAATGAGCTCTCATTTCCATTTTGTTTTACTAGAAAAGCTTTTTGTACAGACAAGTTTATATTCAGGTCAAAGGTTCAGTACAAATTAATTTCTGTTCAAGAAAAACCTTAAGACTTAGAGGACATGTCCAAACATTTGACTGGAACCCTGTAGAAGTATTTAGGGCATTTCAGTAACCTATGCACAGTAGCAGTGCTTCTCACTTTAAGCTCCTCTCTGGAATCATTGTTCCACTTCAGTGGTTCTTTCCACAGAAAGGTAAGTATGTTTGTGATATGTACAGGCAGCTGAGAACAAGGACCAAGGGTGCTCAGCGCCTGTTTACTATAATATAAACATTGCTGTAACCATGATCATCCTAGCAAATAACATACAAACATCTGTCAGTTTAGTAAAGCATTGCTTGATAGTTTCTATGAAATATAAGGAATTGATATTATTTGAATTGAAAGCGAAACCCAATTTGGCCGACAGATTCTGTGCCAGGTCCAGCCATAATAAAAACACAAACATGATGTTACACCAACTAAAGAATCTTGAGTGCAACTGGTACAGAGCACCAGTGATCAGGGGCTGGTCACACCAACTGGGCTTAACTAAGACGGGTCAAAACTCCTAAGTCGGTCTTTGTTAAGAACAGTCTTAAGACTGGATTCTAAGTGGGGTGCACCAACAGAGTTTAAGCCTAGTCTTAACTACTCCCGGTTTTAGCAATGCACATTTATGTGAACAGCCCTGTCACCATGGGTGACAGTGTGATATCAGAATACACTGCTGCGTGTCTCCCGCTGTTAATTTCCCTGCAGCTATGGATGATCAAAGAAAATGCAAATCAAATTTCACATAGAAATACAAAAAATACGTGGGACATAAAAATCGCAATTTCTAAAATGCTAAAATAGCATTTCATAGGCTATATTGATAAACTAATCACAAATGTTATCAGTGACGTTAGCTGCAGAGTGGTTGACAAACCTGTGTTACAGTCTGACACAAATTGCAAGTCCAGTGACAGCTCTTCAGGAAGTTCAAACATGTCTCATCTGCAGAACCGAAACATCTCGGTTCCTCATCTCTGTATATGTCCAGAGGATTGCTTCCATCCCTCATTACTCTCTCCCATCCAACTGCCCGCTTGTTGTTTAATGTGTTGATTAGACACACGAAAATTAACAGTTTTAGGAGGACGTCTCTAATGTTTTTGCTAGAGTGACAGCCCACATTCGGGCTTTACACCTCCTCACATATGGCCAGTGTCATGGATGCCTCAGAGTTTTTACCTTGCTTTGTTTTGAACTGGTCACTGACTGCAAAAAGTTCTGGATTTCCTCATTTTAAAGTATGTGAAACAGCAGCTAAACTCATGTTTCCTAGTGTCTCCATCATCACACTGAATACTCTGTTATTAACTAACTCATAACAATTAAGGCTATATTAGCAATATTATAAGCACAAGTATCTTAATACTGTTTGCTTTATTCTCTGGTCTAACCAACTGTTTTTTGTTAGAGGTTTTTCAGAGGAAAAAATAAATGAAAAGAGAAAACAACATGTAAGTACAGTTTATAGGTTAAAATCTAATTTTTTTTCAAAGACTTTCTGTATTCAGAGGTTTGTGTGTGTGCATTAGAATCTGAAAGGATACAGTAAGCTCAGCAGCATGTACAAGGAAAGCACCCAACCTTTTCTGGTGCCATTAGGTTAATGAATTTAACCAGGAGTTATTCTTCTAGTCTACTGGGCAGTTGAGGAAACAAAATTAAAAAATCTGTTAATTTTATACAAAAAGACAGTTTCTATATAATCTAATGATTGTAATTATGCTGAATTGACAAGTAGATGGTCAACATGAAGCCTATTATTTTTTATCTTTTAAAATGGTTTTACAGACACACAAGGAGTTGTAAATAACTCTAGATACTATACGTTCATTTTTTAAATATTTTGTCATCACCACAAAGCACCAGCTAACTGCTAACATATGATAAGGCTCTCAGACAGTCAACCATTAATCAAACCAATAACTGGCTACAGTCAGTGATTGTCAAACAACATGTGCTTGTATTGATTACTGAAGGCTGTTGATAAGGCTAATTATAAGCTAATTGCACTCAGTCTCGAATGGCATGTATGTTGTGGATGGTTGCCTTTTGTGTGCATCATTAAAATACAACAATAGCTATGATGAATAGTTTGCATTTATATAAAACAATAAGACAGCACTGCTTGGAAAAGTCAAATATTTAAGTTACTCAGTCCTGTTTTTTTAATGCTGACGCCTTATAGTTGATTGTATACTGTCTTCACTTAGAGTAAATATTTCTGACTGTTATTACACCTTTGGTTTTGTCTTGGTGCCTAACATTGTTGACATGCTGCCCCAATAAATATGGATGTAACATGTAAAGACTTAAGTGACCTCCCCCCATAAAAACAACTTTATTCTGGGCCTGGAGAAGAGAATGTCTTCCATGAAAAAGAATATTAAAACTTTATCAACTGTCAGATAATTAACAACTTTGAGAAAAATCAAGTTCAAAGCTAGTGTATAGTTTGTCTTTAAAAACCAAAAAAAAAAGTATTTGATTTTGATATTCATTGCACAAACATTTAAAGACACATAATGTATATTGTGTTATGTATTCATTTAAACTGTCTTGCTCTGAGAGGAGAGGAAGCTCAGTTGTCTCTTGTGGAAGAGGGGTGTTTTATTGAGTTCATCATAAAAGGGGTTACAACCTTCACATGTTGTAGAGCCACATAACACTCCATCCTGTCATGACACTGACGGATAAACTATTACTGAAAGCTGTCAGAGATTCAGTACTCTCTGGCAGCTCCTCACACACCACAGGCACAAGCATAAACATAACACTCTGAAAATGAATAATGACTAAAAGAAGCCCACACAGCAGACCAGAGAGGACCTTGCACAGTATTTCTGTGGGTGTTACAAATATGTAACCTTTTTAGATTTCAAACAAAATATTCTTCAAGGGTGCAACCTCTGCGTCACGTCAGCCTGGTGTTTGCAGGTAGTAAATGAGGCGGTGTGAAAAGGTGAGCTGGGCATTGACGGGGAACATGTCACTAATGAAAGTTTGCCTATACGGAGGTCGAGCCACAACAGTTCTGCCAACTGCACAGCTAGTTCCTGCTTTCCCCCTGGAAATAACAGCCCACGCTTTCAAGAGCTCTCAAATCTTTCCTTACAGATTCCTCTGGGCTCAGAGAGCAGGCCTTGCATTGCAAAAGCATATGGAGTATGGGCCCTGGGCAGGCTGCTCTCAGTGCGTGGTAAATGGGCCATGTTGCAGGCAGATATTGTAGAGAAAACTGCTGAGTGCAGAATTTATTTGAATCTCAGCAGAGCAAAAGTGCATTAGGAGTTGAGGGCTTTTTTAACCTTTTGATGACATGTCTAAGAATGTCAGTGTGAAAAAAAAACAGAGAATAACCAGAAAGGGTAGATGTTGACATCAGACAGCAACACGGAGAGAGGTCAGGTCCTCTGAGCTGCAGGGTAAGAACTTTAAGTTCCACAAAACTTACAAATAAACCCAGCTTCTGACAATATCTGGCATCAGAGAATAGGCCTGCACGATTAATCGTTTTAGAACCTCGATGTCGATTCACCCCTACATGCGATTTCATTTCTAAATTACGTC
>JAPZDZ010000016.1:1079680-1089721 GCA_029783805.1 Acanthurus tennentii | reverse complement strand
GGCGGAGCTTAGAAGAATGCTGCGAATGACTGTGTGACACTTAGCAGACAGCTAGTAACTGTTTTTACAAAAGGCGCCATGCGCTTTAAATTATAATGTCAGGCTTTAAAATAACATAAATAGGCAAGTTAAATTAAAATTTATCCCCTGTACAGCTGAGCAATAACTCTGGAAACCACAACTTTTTTAATGACAAGATGTCAACATTTTTCTTAATCCAAAGTTAGGCATTCTATGAGGCTTTGTGAAAAACAAAAGCCTATTTCTGTTCCATGAGGGCAACTCTTTTCTTGGATTTAGAGCTTTGACATGCTCATGCTCAAGTGCTCTTAGGTGCTAGTCATCACCACTGCCAACAATTAGGCTATAAGGATTTATCTGCTTGTCAGCCCAGCCCAAAGTTGCCATTCAAGGAACAGCAATTTTTGGCATTATGGTGTTGGCTACATTTTTCATCCTTGGAGGTTGTACTTAGTTTGAATTTTAAGTCCCAACATATCAAAAATGGAAGTGGTGCACTAACTGCCCACAGTCTGAAGCACATTGGCCTATTGCCTCCTTAGTTTTGATTAGTTTTGTAACTTTGAGATTACAGTAGTTCTTTAAGCCCTGAGAGTCTGCAGAACATCTTGTCAGACTGGTGTTCAAGGTCGATGACAAGCTCAGTCAGAGAGTAAGACCTGTGAGGCAAAGCACAGTGCAGAGCAAAACAAAGCAAGTACTCCTGTAAAGGTAGAGCAATAAGTACATTTCAAACAACTCAGAAATTTCTTCATTTGTTTTCAGAGTGAGTAAGAAGTCATGGTCTAGAGAAATCTTTGTAAGACCCTCAAAATTAAATTGTAAAGCTGTAAAAAAATGACCTCCTTGATTATAAAACCACTATTTACACAAAAGATCAGATCTCAGTAGGTCACTCAGAATTTCTAATGATGGTTATTTTAGCAGCATCAAATTAACAATGCAGAAGTCACAAGTGTCACTGGGAGTGACATTGTTCTTAAATAATATCACATATCCCTTTGTTAACAAGCTGTGAAATCAGGTCTGAATAGTACTCAGACAAATTTCACCACCATGTCTAGAAACAGTTGTGAATTATTAAGATAGACCACTACTTAAGTACCTCAACAGTGCAATGCAGCACGGTGGTAATGCTTTCGTGCCTAAGCTCCTATCACATTGATGAGTGATACTGCTGCTGATGGCCAGGGGATAACAACATAAAAGTTCTTCTTCATTCTGTTACCATCTGATTAAAACTGCATTAAAAACAGTGTCATGGAAGCTTTCAAAGTAATTAGATCAGAAGCTGCTCCTTCACACCTGACAGGAGGAGGTATCGGATAAACAACAAACTAGGTCACTGTTTTTTGTTGGTAACACAAGACAGTGGGGATGGTAGTAAAAGGGAACGCCTCAGAAATTTAGCTCATTTAAACTTTGCTTTCTTCAGTGTGTTAGAGTTAAATGAAAGCGATCATGATAGTGATAAAGCCCTATGCCATATTGTTCTTTGTAGAAAATTACTTTGCAAAATCTTACAATTTTTTCTTTATTATCAGAGAGGCAGTTTACAGGCAAATGTGTTGTTTTTTTAAAATAGGATTTTGCTATTGTTGTGCCCATTAACATGCTTTCCTCTTTAGCTACTTATTTTCTGTGTTTGAGGTCTGGTGGTAAGGCAGCAGTATTCAGTGCCAGAGGGGGCGCTGTGCTGTCTGTCCTGTCTGCTCAGCATTGTGCTGCTTCTATACAAGCAGTGGAGATGACTGAAGACTATCTGCTGCTCTTCTGCAGGTACACTTACAATGAAAAAAATACTAAAGATTACAAACACTTACATCTCCTGTTTTTGTTATAGTGTCCATAGTCTCTCTGTCAATTTATGCATCTGCATTGTGTCAAAAGTGATATCACATGAGAAGCTAATGTTTCTGAAATACTAAGGTGAATAGCTTGCAACTATAAAAATATTGTTAATATATTAAAGATTTGAATATTATATTAATTTCTATCAGATTCAACAGATAACTCATCCTAAATAAGACACACTGGACCTTTAGATAAAACTGCATCCTTCAAGACCTGTGGTGGCTCCCTTTGGATGAACTGATGTCTCACAACTTCAGTTTGACAATCACTGCAGTAAAATATTCCCACTCACTCAGTACTTTATCTGTCAGATACCCATACAAGAGGGGCAGTGAAATCATTCACATCGAACTCTTCAGCTCGGTCTCCTTCCTCTACCTGAGATCCATACTGGGGTGCAGCCAGGACTCTATTTCCCAGGTTTCTGTCAACCGTGCAGGAACTCATGTTGTGGCCTTTTGCCCCTCCCCTCAAACTGGCATCACTGAACTTGTAACCTGGAATCTGGAGACAGAGGACCACAAACACATCACTCGTTTCCATGCAATACTGACCAAAGGTTTGTGTGAAAATACAGCGAGGGGTCTTAGGGTTTTCCAAGTATACTTCTCAGAATAATTTATGTTTGTAGATACACTCCCACATGTAGCATTTGTCTAATCATACCTTAACAAAGTGACTAGACATGACAAATCTCACGGTTTTGATTGGTTTTCATGCATAAAGTGTCACTCATGGGGCAGGGGTTAACAAGGGTTAATATCTGAAGAGTTTGAGGCGTTATGTCTTTATGTCACCTTTCCAAACACAAGAAATGTTCTAAAGAGCTAATGTATGATAATCTGAGCTTACTTTGCTAACTACCTTAATACCTGTTTATTAACTATTCCAATTATCATTTATAAAATTTTAAAACATTCCTTTAAAATACTTAAATGAAACATACATTTTGCCACATATTGCTCATCTGTAAGGGTCTCTTTCTGCCCAAACCAAAATCTATGTATGTTCTAACTTTGCAAGGACAATGTTGCTCCTTAATTTTCCATTTTTTCTTCATGAATCAAAAGTTGGTAATTTTTTTAAGGGACATGTAGTTTTAACAACTTTTTTGCTTCCCTGCAAAATATTCTGTCAGCATAGTATCATGTATGTAATCAAAAAATGTGTTTTTAGACCATATGGTTGTTTCCTATTCTCATACAAATCAAATGTAAACACTGAGAAGTCAGCTGGAGAAAGAATAATTTATTACTAAGCTAGCTATATCTGGTAGTTCTCATTTTAGCCTGAAAAAAGGGGGCAGAGAATGACTAAAATTGAGAATGAACTTTTGCCTAATTCTTTATGGATTTAAAGACTCTAAATAAAGAAAACAATGAATTTCGAGTTGATTTTGAGTGGTAAATGTGTCACCATTATCACTATGTTGGAGCTTCAATTAGTGGTTGCTAAAAATTTTTACCCCATTTTTTTTCAATGCAGTGAGAACTTAGGAACACTGTAGCTTCTATTACATTGTGCTATACCACAGCTGGATGTGGTCATGAGTACAACAGACCACACCTGTCCACACCCAACATGTGGTTAGATGTGTACCAGACTGGAGCCTAGAAAACCTCAGCTAACAGATGTTATCAGCTATTTTTTCTTTTACCCAAGACCTAAGACATTTTCTTTTCCCTTCAGGGCTGTGCTTTGATCTGCGCTTCTGCCTGGGGATCTGTAGTGGAGAGAGGTATCTTTGCCTGTGGGATCTGACCTCCAGGATCAGTGACCAGACTCTTACTTACAACATCCATAAGCTCAGGAGTGTAGGCACAGAGGAAGTCATCCCTATAGGAAAAACCCCAAGGTATGTACCGACATTTAGCACTGACAGTTTGTCATACACTATGCCCTGCTGACATATGCATGACTAAAAATATCCATCCTTTTATAGATTTCACATAATTTGATCAGATATTGTACTTACACTGTATAGTTATGATTGTGATGGTTGTTACCATCCAGATCACTGTTTCCTCAGATGGAACACTAGTCCTGACTAAAAGTTGCGTCACACTAAGAGACGACTCACAGTATTTAAAGTCACACCTTTTTCTGCACTCATTGTAGACCAGTTTTGTAGCACTGAATGCTAAAATGACTGCACCTTTGAGGTTGCATAAAAATATAACCTTTTACTGCTGCTAGACTAGTTGACCAACATGTCACCCACCTAAAGTTAACCTCAGTTCAACCACTGACCAATCAGATCACTGAGAACATGACATGTATTTGAGTCACCATTGACAATGGAGCTGATTGACATTAAAGAGACAAATCAAAAAAAATATATTTATATCAGCTGAATTTCCCTATCCTGACAGTTGTTTTAGTGATTGAAGAAATGTTTTATGCACATCATTGTCTTCACTCTGTGAACAAAACGGGGCTTTAAATATAAAACACAGGCTGCTGAGGCTCAGGAGTTACAGCATTTATCAGTTTACCAATGGTTCAGTCTCTGGCCTCTGCAGTCTACATGTCCAACTGTCCTTGGGCAAGATACCGAACCTTAAATTGCTCCTGTGGCTGTGCCTTTGGTGTGTGAGTGTGTGTGAGAATCCAAAGGAGGTTGAATCTAGGTCAGCTGGACTTCGCTGCAAATACTTGAAAGTGCTTTGCCTCCAAAGGGCTTCGTCATATCTGACTGACACTTGAGAATCCCAGGTTTTAGCCTACGGGAAGTTTTTATGGAGGTCACTGATACTCCTGGTTCTTCAGTGTGAATGTTTATTGATCCCAATCAGCAGTTAGCACCTTGCATGGTAGCCTGGGCCATCAGTGTGTGAGTGAGTGCTTCATAATGTGCTTTTGTATTTGTGCTGTATTCATACAGAGTGCTTAGCAAGACGAGAGAAAAGTTACATAACTGCAGTGCATTTACTATTCGTACTTACTACACAAACAGATTGATGAATTGGAATTGTAGCTGCATATTTGCATAATTACATAATTTTTCACACACACTGCTAATTAATTTAGAAAAACACACTCTCTTTTCGTTAGGCTTTTTGTTGACAGTACTTTTTCTCTATGCTGCTTTAAGTAGCAATAAGTTTATATCGATAATCACAAAGAGTATTTAGAGGTTAAATGTTAATTAATAGACAATAAATGCCAACATCACATTTCTATTCCTTCTTACTCTGATGTTACATTTTGTTGAATATATTTGACATGTATGTCAGTTTTTTTCTCCCTTAATAACCCAGCATTTTCTTCCTGTTATTACTTCTGTGTGTGACAATGTCACAGGTGACTGACCAACAATCAAGAACTCATTAATGTTAACATGCTCAGCGAACTTTAGACTTAAAACTTGTGAAACATGCAGGGGCCCCAATTGAAATTATCCACAAATAAATAAATAAATAACATTAAGTGATTATCTGTATCTAGTTTTAAATATTATAGTGTATATTATTCAATATTTCAAAAAATATTTCCTACTGTAGTATTTCGTCAGGACTCTATGAGAAACCCATTGTAGGTTTTTGGGAATTAGAATTTTCTGTTTTCTAACCAACATTTGAGACTTTTTCACTCTGTGGAGAATAAATGAATGTTTTTAAAACAGTAAATTGGAAGTATTGGTATCAGTGTCAGCTAATACCATCAAAAATCGAGAGACTTTATGTGCTTTATAAACAGTCAAAATTTGTCATATGTAAGCTGCCTTTGCTGGAGTCTGGCTCCCTCTCCTGGCAGGTATGCTGTGTGCCGCTCCATCAGAGCTGGCACAGTGTACGTGTGGAACTTGACCAGACGGCGTTTCATCTGCCGACCAGTCAGAGTGGAGCACGGCCTGTACGGTAGCACTGATGTGGTGTTCGTCCATGACCTTAAACTTTACATCTTTACAGACAGAAACACAAACAGCAGCACGGATCCTCCCTCGTATCGATTCCAGGTCAGACTCTCTGTGATGTTTTTTAACTTCATCTGCTCATTTTTAGTACATGTGTTTAGCAGGTTGTGAGTGACTGAACGGACCAAACCGATCACCGTAGTAATACTCGCGGGTCATGTCTGACCTCCCAGACTCTTCTGGTGTATGATTTGGTTAAGAGGAGCTTTTTGAGAAGACAGACTGGGATGATGGTTGTTCCCTGTCTTCAGCATGAGTACCGTCTTCTGGAGAATGGGCAGACTCTTCTGGGCCTGTCAGAGAACAGGTAAGAGATCATCTTATAAAATACAGGAAAATTGAGTCTATGCAATGATAGGGCCGCTTCACAGTGCATACAAGAAGAAAAACGTCAGAGAAATTAAGAGAAAAAAAAGCCATTTCCAGTCTCCAATTAAATCAGTGCATGCCAATTGTCATTAATCATATGAACCTTCAAAAACCCAGTGCAGTAGAACCTGAATTTTATTTCTATTTATTGGATGTTGTTGCAGAGATCATCTGATTGTTTGGGATCTGGACTGTGGCTCTGTCAAACATGAGATCAAACCATCCCACAGAGAGCTGCTTGTGTGCAGCAACACCATCCAAGACCTGCAGCCTGATGTGACACCATGCAGGGAGGCGACACGTGAGCTGCCCGAACCTCCCTCACTGTCAACACCATGATGGTGGAAAAAATTAGACAATCACACGTTACTGTGGGTGCTTAGCTGATGCACAAACCCAAACCAATTAAAGTGCAGTATCAATATTTACATCAGTCCCTAAACCACTTAATAGCCAATTAAGTGTTACAATAACATTCCTTCCATTGATGATCTTGTGGGGAGCCAGCTGAGAGGAATGATTTATTTATTTTAAGAGCAGCAGTGGAGTTCCTTACAACAAAGTACTTATTAACATGATGCTCAGAGGCAAATGTAGATTTTAATTTTAACACCATTGCTCCATACCTTCTAAATCTTTATGCTAACCTTATTTCAACCCTAATTATTCATATTATTTTTAGTCTTACCTGTGAATCATCCTTGACTCCTCAAAGCAAACTATTCTTCAGCAAGTATTTATTGAAAAGTAACTTTTTACTGTTCTTTTACTCTCAATAGGGGATGGCCAAAGTGCTTTTTTTCAGTTTCTACACACAGGAGTCAAGTGTCCCCAAGATGTATTGACTTATTTTAGTGAACCAGTGTGATTAGTTTCCATAACAAGAGGAAACAACAGCAGAAAGATACAGACAGACATGTTTATGCCTTTAAAGCTCAAATTCAGAACCTCACAGTAACATTTTGGGATGCAAAGTTTTAAAATTCCTTTTTATTTATAATGACTGGTATTCTACTGCAATGAAAACTTCTTGTTAAATCAGTCCTCACATACCTGGTTAGAAGATAGCAGAGGTATGGACAGGTTATAACGCAGCCTGTTTTCCAGAGTAACTGTGAGTTTTCCCACTTCCCCATAGTGATGCCATGGGCCATCAGGACAGAGAGTCAGTCTGCAAAGACAAGGAGGCTGGTAAGAGAGGCACAGAGGGAGGGAGAGGCAACAAGGAGGCTGGACAGAGAGAAAAACAACTGTATAGACCAATACCTCCTCAGTGGTGATGAACAGGTACACAGCGAGTAGTCAGGCCCCAAATCCTAAACTCTTGACCAAATCTAATGCCACTTTAGTACCAAGATTTTGTAGCAATTGGTATTTAGTGCGATTCGGCGGCTAAATATCTGTTTAAATAGGCTGATTTGGGTTATTATCAAAACAATTAAGACAATGAAAACATGTATACTCCTGCTCTTATTGTTGTTAAATGGGAAAAAAAGGTTACATATACTGAAACAATATTATTTTCAAATAGATGCATGATGAAAATGGGTTCAGGGAGACAATGCAGATGACCACAGAGGAGTGTCTGCTCTCATTGGTCATTACTTGTTTCATGACTTCTTGATCTGGCCTTGACACAACCAGTGATTTAGCATACATGATATCTTGTCAACTACCAAATAAAAAAGATGCACAAAACAGTTTATGTTTTATATTTGTGATACTTCAAGCTTAAGGTTATGTTTAAGACTTTTCAACAATAATAATCAGCATTGTCGGCCAAATAATGTTAATGTTTTTAAAATTGTTGACTTTTCTGCATCAAATTTCATTACATTGTAAGTATTTGTTGGCTCTTCTTTTTTTGAAAGGTGGTGGTGTGCTGCTATTTTGCTCACCACCTCAGTGTCTTCAGCATAGTTTCACAGGAACATCTCCACACCCTGGAGGATAAAGCATCACTGCTGAGTCTCCACACTGCAGCTGTTACCCACACTGGCACCCACCTGGTACTGACCAACTACGACCAAGACCAGAGGACCCCCTGCATCACCCTGTGGGACCTGCACAGAGGAACAGTGAGTCGACTCTGTTCCAGTGTGCTTGACCTTGTACTGTGCTCTTAAATGTTATTTTTTAAGTCTATTTTATGTATTGATTTAGTAATTTTCTGAATAATTATTCCTTGTATTTTCCAGATTTCAAATCGACCTCAGGTTATGTTTTGCACTATTCTTTCAGGTGGAGAAAAGGCTGAAGAATGAGCCTGGAGTTTGCTGCTTAGCAGTCACAGACACTGCAGACAGAGTTGTCTTTGGGGTCACAGGAAGCAACAGGTATGAGTTCAGCTTTTGTAAGTGACATGGCCAATAAGATCAACAGGTTGAAGACCCCTGGTGATCTGTTACTGTGTCTTTCCTGTCTTTCTCTCAAACTGTGCAGGTCAAACAAAATAGAACCTCGTCAATTTTGTGGTGTCAGGCTTTCTTAAATGAATCAGGACTGGTCATGTAAAGTGTAATGTGATGTGATAAAGGAGCAGAATCTGGAAACAAAACTCACCAAAACTGTTTTGCTTCTTTCTTTTTCAACTGTTCCAACAATCATTAGCTTAGGTTCAGTCAAAATAAAACAGTATTTCACCGCGTTGGATGTGAAATTAGACTGATTCTAACATTGCCCTGATAATGTGACCTTGCTCTCACTCCCTTCCCATTGTTTTCATATCTTGCTCATTAAATGAAGGATTTATATACAGAAGTTTCCGTAATGTTCAGTGACGCTTGGAAAAACATTCTGGGCCATTAGTGGCAAACATAAGTATTTTTAATGGACTTATTTAAACTTTTGTATTGGATCTTTGAAAAATGTTTAAATTGGCATAAAACTTACCTGCTTTGACATTATCCTCCCATGAAAAACTGCCTCCTACAAGTGTGTCAGTATTTAAAGTGACCACTTAAAGAAGCGGCAGTATCAACCACTGTCTACTCCATCCTTTGCCAAGGTCTGAAAATGTAACTGGACACATTAAGTTTTTATGAACAACTTAAAGCACTCATGAATAAAATGTTTTTACATGCAAAGAAATTTGATTTAAAGTGGTCCAAACTGAGAACTACTGTCCAACTTATAACAGATTCATTATTTAACGGTAAGAAGAACAGACAACTCATTGGTCAGACTTTTATAAACTGATTCACACAAAACTTAGCACAGTTTATGAAGAGTTCTATGGCATGAAATAGTAAATTAAGTGTTTATTGTGAGGAGAATCAGCATCATCTAATGGAGCATGCAAAGAGTTTATTAATCTCTACAAAGTATAGGCAAATCCAATTAAATATTTGTCATATTACCTCCCCTGCAGATTACATAAAATTGACAACAACAAATCTCCCATGTGTCAGTGACGTATAGTAACATAAGCTTTGGTACTGGCTAAAGATAGAAGAGTTGCATAATGTCGCAATTACTTCAAAGATAATAGGACCTAAATTGAGCAGGATATGAATTCTGCCAATATGAAACACTACAAAAAATACTTTATTCTTCCTGCCAGCACCGCAGTGAAGAAAGCATCTTAATTAACTGGAATTCAGAAGATTCACTTTCCCCAAGGCACTGGATTAACAAGCTTGTTTCTTACTGCACACCTAAAAGATTTATATAATGTGAGAAAGAAACCTTCAACCTTTCAGAAACGCTTCTTTAATTACCCTTCTTCCCTCTTTGCATACAAACCACAGTCTCTCCCTGGGCTGACTGCAACTAACTCTTTCTATGTGTTTTATTATAAAGACTGTCAGTTTTTTATTTCTTTCACTGATATGTATTTGTGTGTAGGTGTATTTGCTGTGTATGAGTATATATGCATGTGT
>JAPZDZ010000016.1:1063494-1074573 GCA_029783805.1 Acanthurus tennentii | reverse complement strand
GTGATTGGGTAGGAAAGGGGCACCCTTTAAATGCTCAGTTATTTACAAGGTTCACCTCTTTGTTAAATATGATTATGTAAAGGACTATATGAGCTTAGGACCAATACAACATGTACAACTGTTGTCGGTAAACAGCTCGAATGAAAATGATTGTTTTTTATTGGGCTTCACACAGAGTCACAGCTTTTTTGGAACTGATGTAGTTCAGACCTGCCCTACCTCATGCAGCTATGACAGTAAAAAGATGCTCAATAGATCTGTGGTACCAATCTAATGTTAAACACATTATTTCAATCAGAGGCATTTTAATCAAGTGAGTATTTTTTACTTAGAGAGGTACATTTAGCTGAAAACACTTCTATACTTTGGGTTAAGTGTATGTTCAGTTAAGGGTTTGAGTGCATGTCTTGGTTTTTCTGGTGGACAGATATTTTCAAACAAAACATTCTGAGCGTTGGAGCAAGTCTAAAGAATTTTGCCTACAAAAAGACAAGACAGTGTACATACAAAACTTTGTCTCTACATTTTGTGCGGTGATGAATCACTTGTGACACTTGGCAAATTATTGCTGATATAATTTTATGATGAAATAAACTCATTCCAAATCCTTTGACATTTGAAATGTATGGTTTGTTGTATTCTTTCTCAGCAAGGTATGAAAGTGGAAATTGTAGCGGTTCATAATCTACTTTTTGTAGGTGCAGGTGGCTTGGAGACACCAGCTTTTTTCTTTTGGGTCTCAAGTAGAAAAGGTTTGGTAACCTCAAAGAGTAAACATAAACATGCTAACATTTTAAATGTTAGCATAATGCATGTCAACATTATCTCTTGCTTATACATGCTTTGCTATGTTGTGGGCAGCACAGCACGAGCAAGGCTAGAAGAAGCCTTACTTTGTGTGTGGAGTTTTAGCAGGCTTCTCATGCTTGTGTGGGTTCCTCTGGGAACCCCCATTTAAAACATGAATATTAGGTTAAATTTTTCTGTCAGTGCCCTTAACCAATGCACAGACTTTAACTGGAGTTTTTTTCCATAAAGAACTCCTCTGGACTGCATCAGCTGCAGGGATCAACCCATAATACATTATGTGAATGACTGATAAACATGTTGGCACTAATAAAAATACAGCTGACAGATTTCTGTCATTAATGTCCTGTTATAGATGGAACTGACGGATCGATGAACTCTTAAACCTGATAACATGCGATATGAAAAGTCAAAGGAATCCCAAATACTCCAATTCTAAAAAGAGCACAAAAATTTTCTCTTAATTTTACAGCAAACTATATGCCAGTCCAGACATGGTTATGTTCTATTAATATATTAATGTATATAGTGAAAATCTTGGTTGGAGCTAGGCAGACTGCACTGGCTTGTGTCAGGTTGTACAGAGACCTTGTTGCACAGTTAATGTTGAAGGAGAAAAGAGAACTGCATGGTAACTGAATGACTATACTTTGTTTAATGAATATAAAAAGAAATGTACACAATAGTGATAGTGAAACCAGTGAAAACATGTCCACGAACATGACAGCCTTTTCCAGTGTCCCATCAGCAATAATCTTCTCAATTAAATATCAACCACTTGTAAACATATAACATCGTAGGTTATTCTCTACAAGCCATTACTGAATAGACAGACACTTATGTCAAATAATTGAGTACAATTATAGAGGTCAAAATAAAGAAAAAAAATGTTTGTTTGGCCAAAACTGAAGAAAATAATTACCATCAGCAGAGATGCCTTATTTTTATTGGAGCACTGTCCAGACTGTATTGGGACGTTTCATTTTTTTTCTTGAAAGTCAGAACAAAGGTCTCACTCAATGCAAAACACAGGAGGAAGATGGCAGCTTCAGGCTGATGATTCTTGCTGCAGCTGGACTCCCTACAGACTGCACAACAGTAATAGCCAGTGGGAACAATCAGTGATGTAACAGCACAAGTTCAATAACAACTTGTCTTTGATTCTTAATTTGCGCTGCAACTAAAGGTGTTTGATTGTGCTCTTACAACATCACAAGTACTGTTATCAACTACAGCGGACAGTCTTAACCCCAGGGGGGGCTGACTGAAGCCAGGTCACTACCTGGATCTACGGTCTTTTCTGTTTTTGTCAAGGCTTTTGTCCATGGTCTTTTCGTTGTCCCCTCTGCACTTGGGGCAGTACCACTTGCCCTTGGGCTTGTAGGTTAGCCCCACACAGGAGAAGTGGAACCACTCTATGGGGCACTGGTCGTTGTCGCAGCCAATCATCTCACCATATGATACCTGCTCACAGAGACAGTAGGTGGGCTCATTGGGGTCAATGGCAAAGTCAACTGGAGAGGCGTCTCGCTCCTGTTTGGCCTTGCGCTTCTTTTTCTTTGCAGACTTGGATTTCTTCTCTCTTGGTGGGGGGATAGACAGCTCCTCCACGGGGTCATCGATCAAAGAGCCATTGGCTGACGGATGGCTGGAGTCACGGCTCTCACTGTTGCGCTGGCGACGTGGGCGCCGGGCAGAGGTGCGTTCAGGGGCCGGGGCCTCTTGAACACTTGAGCGTCGTTCCGTAGTGAGACGCTCAGCCTCACTAGGCTCCTGAAGACAAAGGGAGTGGGAGTCCATCTGGCGTGAGCGGTTCTCCACCAGCTCTGTCATCTGGGTTACGACATGGATTTTCTCATCACCCAACTCCTGGCTGATGATGAGCGCCCTCTGCAGCTGGATCTGCAGGCGCTTCCTTTGAGCTGCATCCTGCTCCCCTTTGTACTTCTCAAATACTTCATCCACCTCCTTTAGCACCTCTGCAAAGTGGAATACAAGAATAAAAAAAGAGATTTTTGCCAATTAATGACATTGAGAACTAAAAGCAGACAAAACTCTAAGATTCTTTCACTCCAAAATGAGATAATCTTGGTGTTTCTTGACTATGATGTTTGAGCATCACTCTTCATAACGATGTGTTCTGTGTGGAGAGTTTATGTTCACGTTCATCTGCTGAGGGGGAAAGAGCTTGGAAGCCAGTGGTGTAACATGCTACACAAACAGCAGAAACTCTATTGTACACACAGTTATTGTAAAGTTTTCGGTAAGTAAAATAAAATATTAGGATATTTATCAATTCTGAATTTTTTAACGACACAGAAAAACTTACTCAACTTTATGAGTATTGAGAGAGATTATTGAGTAAGAGATTACTATTCTGAGTCAAGGGATCTTTAAGGTGTTATGTCATTTTAATTTAAGGCTTATAATTCAAGGGTATGCAAAGTCAGTGATTGCAGCATTTTAAGACTGATATGGCTCACAAGCATTTAGACAGGAAAAGCCATCAGGATGCTTTATAATTTTCTTTTTTAACTGACTCGAGATAATTTAGGGGGAAAAAATTACATCCATGTGGGTTGTGCAGCACTGGAATGCCGAATAGTAGACAATCTGACAAAAGAACCAATCAAAAAAAAATTGTCAAATCAATATTAGACTAGAAAAGAAAGAGAAGAAAGCCTTGAGTTGAGAAAAACAAAAAGTAGCGAGGACCAGTACAATGGACAAACTAACAACATAACCACTCAACTAGGGAACTCTTACCCTAAGAGGAACGAATAAGTAACTAGATGCAGACTCAAAAGTTGGACATTACCTCAGTAATAAGCCTCTGGTTATAAGAAAACATCTGACAGGTTATTGTGGTCAGTGTCATAAAAGAGAGAATGAAGCATACTCTGGTGAAATGCTGAAAAATACAGACGAAAAAGGAAAATCACAACTATGGAAACCAAGGCCAAGTACGGAAAGTGCTGAGATAGCATGAAAGGGAAGAAAAATAGGTCTTTAGTAAAAAAAATAAATAAATAAATAAAAGGGGGAGCTACAGCTTAAACTGTGCGATTTCAAATTCTTACATGCAAGGAGAAAATATCCAGTAGGGGCCAGTAATGCAACGTTAAGAGCACCAACAGCCGTAAATCCTTTAAGGAGGAGGAGGGCTGAGCGGGGCTGAGCCGGCCGCAACGAATTCCTGCCTACAGGAAATGACGGCAGTCAGATGGTGGAGGGGGTTGCCAGTTGCCTAGAAGAGAAGCCATCCGGCTCTGCAGCTCACAGCCGAAGAGGTAGTGGGAGCAGAGTGGATGGGCAAACGCCGTCCAAGTCCTCGGAAATGGATGGTGTTGCTTTTAAAAAATATTACACCCCACGTATCGTTGTGAATCTGAAATTAACTCTCGATCGTTTCGTTAAAGTTAAGGGCAATGGAAAGTGATTGTGAACCGCTGCTCACTCTGCGTCAGTATAAAGCAACAATAAGGATTGTTGTTAGATTAGAAAACGGCAGTGTATGGGGAGCGTAGTCCTCGGGCGAAGGTTCACACCTCAATGAACACATCTTACGAGGTTCTTAACATCTGTATTCTACATTTTGGTCTTCAGCATACACAAAATATACCAAGCAGTGGCTAATTCAAATAAATATCCAAGTTTGTTTATTGTTTTTCCTAGAATTTGCACAACGATTCTCCGCGGAAACACCATGTTTGGCGTATGTGAAATAGAGATTTTTTTTATTACAAAGTGTTGTTTTTTCTATTGTATTGATGCCGAATTTGCCGTTGGGCACTGAATATTAATAACAGGTCTTCTGCATCGTCATTGTGTATATGTACGCTTGTCGAAAGAAAGAAATATCAAATTTCAGGATATTACTCATTGAGGTTGGTTGCACACACTAACGTTAAACACGACAAAGTGTGTCCTGACTATGCGAACTGTCGCATGGCTTACTTGTTTTATTTAAGACACGGCTCTTTAATGTCACTATCCATATTTCAGTTGGCCACATTACTGTCTATGGAAGTAACTTAGATATGAACAAGACACGCTCGGTTTTTGCAAAATGGGAACACAAGGCTCGCGCCTGCTCCACCATTTCAGCACACCCAGTCAGACTGCCGGTAATGTTTGCCAGTTTTAGACACGCAGCTGTAGGTAAAGATAGAAGCATGTAAACACAATACCTTGATACTTTGCATCAATTTCTCGAAGCAGAGAAACATTTCTTTGTATGTCCAAAGGCAGGGACTCCACACATTCCAGATAATCCTCCACATAGTTGACCAATTGTTGCGACTTGTCGGCATTCGGATAGTGGTGGCCTAACATCGTCTCTACGATGCATAGAGGCACGAAACGAATACGGATGGAATATGAAAAATATACAGTTAAAAATCAAATGCTTGGCGACTTTGCAGTAGGGCAGTCCCAGGCAGCAGTTCACTTCAAACAAAACTCCAGCTACTGCGCATGCGGGAGTATTTTCCTTTTATGGCAATATACCGTTTTCTCTCATTTTTCGTCATCGGAGGAGGGGCTAGATGGCTCTGAAGCACGGGGATTGGCAGAAAGAGACCTAATTATCATAACATTTTCCCGGGAAATTAAACCAATGGGGAAATTGACAACACAGAGCTGCAATAGTTTAGACTGAAACCGAATTTGACCTTGTGTTTTTGTTTCATGCTCCACGGAAGCAGCAAGATTTAATATATCTACTCATTTTTTTTCCACCGTACAAACTTAGGTTCATGCCCACGCATTTTGAATAGCTTCAGTTATAGTCCAAAAGTAATGTTAATTGTGTTTTGACAGAGTTACAAATACACAGTGCAGCAATCATACAGTGCATACATGTATTATGAATTTGTCCGTATTTGTAAAATGTCAGTATTGATTTTTAAAGATATAAAGTCATTTTTAAAGATATAAAGTCATTTTATAAAACACAAGACTGTAGAATGAAATACAGTTGTAGTTTTCTTTATGGTGTTACTAACCTATTCAGTTACCTGATGGTATAACTGATAAAGTTAATGAAAATAAAAACTTTTTTTGAAGTTCAAAGAACAGGTTGAGAAATCTAAGAGCTTGAGGACAAAAGTTGTCCTTTGGTCTGAGGGCACAGTAGCGGACAACTCTATATATCTTGCTAGACGGCAGCAAAGTCAACAGGCTGTCAGTTTTTTGGCACTGTGGTTTTGAAGGTATTGCTGACATTATTTTTTATATTTTTATACAGATTTGACTGTACACTATCAAATTAGAAAATTACATTTTCAATATGTCTAAATGAAGTCCTCTAGTAATTCATTATTTTATGTCAGGGGACTTCAGAGACACACTGAAAAAAGTATGGTCAAAATTAAAACAACAGAAACTTAGATAGTGTGACTTTATTTGTTCAAGTTTGAGTTAAGCTAACCTGGGATAACATAGATCCTACATTTTCTAAAATGCACTTGGACTGTGCTTTTCATTAATTATCCCATGTCTGGCTAATGTCCATTTTTTTGTTTGCTTGTTTGTTTTAAAAGGGAACTATATTGAATTTGGCTCACAGTTTCTAAAAAGTTTGAAATCTTGAACCAAATTCATTGATGATGTCATCAGGGTTATTGAATATAGAAATCTACTTCCACAGCCACATCAAATATTACACAACTGTTCTCTCACACTGAGCTATACTCCTAATGCCTTGTTCATAAACTCTGATGCACAAACTGGTGACATACCTCTTTAAAAGTTTGTATCAGATGTGTGTACAATACATTCAGCCTCAGTGCTGCTACTGAAATGACCCTAGTGATTGAGCTCTTATGATCAAATCAAAAATCAAATCAAATATTATTTATATAGTGCCAAATCACAACCGAAGTTGTCTCAAGACACTTTACAGATTAGGTCTAGACCACACTCTAAAATTCAATTTATTAAGACCCACCAATGGAGAGCAATTTTCACATGAGCATGATGAATCCATTTCAACCAAAACTTTGTTTGTTCTCATTGTTTCACTTTGATTTGACTAGATTTGGGATTTTTTTGTGAGATTATTTGGAACTTAAGCTTTTGTCAACTGTCTGTAGAAGCAGTTCAGACAAGGGGAAGAGGAAGGAACTATGCTGAGTCACAAGATGGAAGAGAGGACAGGCTATGGCAACATGCGTGTTCCTCCTTTAGGCCGCTTAACAACCTCATGATTAAATGCTTATACTGTAAACCACAAGCTGGAAAGGGTGTGTATGTGTGTGTTTGGAAAATGGCATATTTCTTAATTCTGTGTCATGTGACAAGAGGAAATATCCGCAGAGTTCTGTACAACAGCAACATTAAAGTACATTTAGCCCACTTTTTAATACCAGTACAACTACTAGATTCTTTGTCTTCCTGCAACCACAAGTAACCACTTTTATCACAACAGCTACTAAAACTTATATTGTTATTAAAAAGACCACTACTATACCTACTACTATTAGTTTATTTTAGTTTACTTAAAGGTACAATATGGATCATTTTAGCACTAATTACAGCACAGTTCTTTACATTATCTCTCCTGACTTTGTTGGACTGTGGCGAAATGAACTAATGGTCTAATGGATCATGATTCTCACTCAGCTAGCCCAGGTAAGCGAACTCCCAGTAAGCGAACAGTTTTATGTCTTTCAGCCAACATTCATTATGTTGACATGCATTTTCTTCTTCTTCTTTTCCTCCATTATACCGTTTAAACCTTATGCTCACAATATACAGCATTTATGTGAGCATTTATTTGACACCTGTGTTGAAGGTGCACTGTAATCGGTGCTACAGTATTTTATTTATATGGTGCCCTTCATAAATACACTTGTGTCTGAGCTTTCATAACCACTGGGATTTGTGATGACCCTGTCAGGGTCTCCTTGATGCTGATTTATCAAGAACTTCATGCTCCAACTCAGCTAGACAGGGTTTAGTTGATTCGGGTCTTTTTGATTATTACCAGACTATACTACTACTATCATTACTACATAACTGAAACTACTGCTATAACTTGAACTATTCAAATACTAGTATTTCTACCACAATTACAACTAAAACTGCTAATAAACTTGTGCAACCACCATAACTAGTAACGGCACAACTACTTAAGACAGCAAAAGCCATTAATTATCGCTAGTACTACTACAAATATTAATACTGCTTTTGCCACCATAACTGTACGAACCCCTTCCCTACCACTGCCACGAGACCTTCTATTATAAAAACTAATGTTCCAATATCTAGCCTACCAGTGTTATAAGTACTACTACTGTTGTCACTACTAGTATTACTACCACTATAAATACAAATGCACTATTACAATAATGTGTTTTACTACTACAGATACTGTGACATATTGCCAAAACTTAAGTCATCCTACCACTGTTAGCATTGCTACTGCAACTAGAACTGTAGCTGCTAGCACTATTGCCGCCCCTCGGCCTGTTCATACTGATACCGCTGCGTGAGGTACTTCTTGCAGTTAGGAGTAAGATACGTGCGTGCTCCTATGTACCGTAAAAGGAACCTATCTTTCATGTTTAATCATCGGAACAATATAGGTCATGTAGATGGCTGAGGTATGGTCACGGTACATGTGTGCACTGCAGTCACTTCAGTTTGACACAGGTTTCGTTTCGTTATGGTGGTAACACGCGACCTTTCACATCAGTTTTGGTTAACGACATTTCTCCGTTCTTTCACTTAAGTTTCGTTTCCTGAGGATTTTATGTCAGGTGGCATGTTTAAAGTAATCCTTCTAAAGTAAGAATCAACACTTACACTTCCGGTTAAACCTTCCAAAAGAAAATCACTCTAACGTCTTGCAATGCTTGTTCATAATGTTTACCTCACAACGCCTTACTCCAAATCATGGTAGAAAGTGGTTTATTCTAATTCATTACATTAGTATATTCTCATCCCCCTATGCAACATGTAGCCGCGCTAACTGGTCCATGATTCCACTTGATTGAGGAAATATCTTGCAAACTAAAAGCTAGATTTTAATTGCAGTTATATTACATATGGACTATATTAAAAGAACCCTATATTTGCACTTAAATTAAAACATTAAAGTTAGAGTATTTTGATTTCACTAAAAATATTAAATTGAATTAAGCAATTAATTAATTAAGTCACCTAGAAAACCCATTGAATTCCATCAATTCTATCTATATCTAATTTGCAATATATATATATATATATATATATAATTTGAATGGAATAACAAAAATCTATTGTAAGATAGGAGTTAATATTCTTTTGTTGTTATGTTGTTGTAACTTTACATCCTAACTTTTAATGTACTATATATATAATCAGTGTTTCTTTCAGTCTACTAGGAGACTGGGGAAAAACTATCTGAATATTTAAGTATCCCTTGAAGTGGGTCATTTATTTATATCTGAAAATATTTCACACCACCAATAAAATCAAAATTATCACACTGATTTTATCATTGATGAATGTATTATTATGAATTACTCTATATAATATACACACAATATACACACATTTGTACGGAAAAAGTATTCAGATCATTTTATTTTTTTAATATTTTAATCAATTTTCTATCATCGACTGTAGGCCATGGAGTTTGTTGTACATTTTGATATTTTGGAATGCTTTTATTTTTAAAATCCAATTTCCCCTGTCTGCGCGTTTGACAACTTGACGCAGCGGTTTATTTATCAGTGGAGACGCAGCACAGTTGTTTCACATTGAGCTTGTATCGAAAGCTGTGCAGTAGACACCCGTCACCATGAAGTGGACTGTTGCGTTCATTTGTGTAGCCCTCTGTGCTGTGTCAGGTAACACCCTTTCTGTTTTGACTAATTGAAAGCAAATTGAAAGCAAAATCATTCTGGAGAGGGGTTTAAACTTTTCAGTGAAGACCGTAGTTTGTACGAACAAGTTTTGCTTCTGTACGTAAATAAGTATTTTGTTTAAAAAAAAACTTTATTTTGTAGTGAAAAATATATATGTTTTTGACTGTTATAATGGTCCAAGGTATTAATGTTTTATCGAGAGAGTCTTGATGTTTTGTATTTGGTGCATAAATGAGACAATGCGTGTTTTTATGAGATCTTCTGTGACTTCCTGGATTGTTTAGGGAACAGAAATTTCCGCAGTCTTTCGATAGTGTTACAAGTCTGAGTCACATGTCTGCTGATAGAACAGGCCTGTTTTTTAGTGGATGAATCTGTTGCTTGCTCTAAAGTGTTTAAACGGTAGTAAATAAGATGTCCTTGGCGTTTTGGCAGTAAAAATTTTAGAACAGTATTAATGAGTAATTTAAGTAAAAAGCTCAGTCGCTTTAGTTTCTCTAAAGTAAGCATTAGATGTTATGATTAAGCACTGAGCTTTTGTTTGTTTGTTTGTTTGTTTGTTTGTTTGTTTGGCAAATATTGTCACGTTTTTTGTGTTCACATAAATGGTTACTTACTTAATGTAGACCACTGCCTGGTGGTCATAGTTTGTTTCACTCTTTTATGATTCTTTAAAGTCCTCTATCAATTCGTCTGGCTAAAGTTTAACACAATTGGGAGCATAGTTGAAGTCATCTAAAATTTAACCTATATTTTAAGGTCAATGTGTAAAGTCAGTCACATGTTTTATCTGAATCAAAAAATAGGTCATCTGGATAACCACCACCTAACCTGCAGATAGGCTGTGAACTTGAAAACACATCCCAGTGTCATAAATGTGCTTTGGACTTGTGTACTTAGACACAGTATGAAAATAACAGCTTACGTCAACATGAAAAGCAGTCACACTATCAAACTGAGTCAGTCTGTTAATTTCACAGTTTGTTTGAAGAACTAGGTTGCTTACAGTTCAAAGATCATTCATATAAATATCATTAGTTTTAGTTAAAGATGCAGTAATCAGCGTTCCCTATGTAAATGAGAAATTAAAGTACTTTGTATTGTTTAAAACATATCGTTCATGTAGACAAGCTCTAGGAGACCTGACCTTGCTCTGCGGTGCTTTTTGAACCGTTTTGGCATTTTGTTTGAACTGTTTTTTCAGCTTACGAAACCGGCTTATTATGCTATCATCAGCTGTTTTCAGAGACAAAACTTATATAAGCCTAATGTACACTACCCACCCAGCACTAAACAGACGGACATAGTGAGTGACTCGCTGGTGTGGATATCCAAGTGGTTTTGGTGGTGTTATTTGTTTTGTTTTCTATTAGTTTGTTTTTTGCTGTTGTTGTTTTGTTTTGTATTGGTTTGGTTT
>JAPZDZ010000016.1:974469-1013246 GCA_029783805.1 Acanthurus tennentii | reverse complement strand
TAAAAGTGGACTGGGCGCATGTACTCAGGGCGAGCCTTCTCCCAGGGGTTTCCATAACGCAGCCAGTCGTCAGCTTCTTCCACCTGTAGAAACATGCGGCTGGGGTGACCTCAAATGCTCCCAGACACGGCTCAAAATATATCTAGCACTTTCACAGTCAACTTTCTAGCCTCAACTTTAGCATGAAGCTCTTAAAACTGCCATCATCAATAAGAGTTTCAATGGTTTCATTAAATGTAACCTTTTTTCAATAAATCCCTTGAGTAGGGAGAAAGTTCACATGCTCTGTTACGTTACCTGTGTGATTTATCATGATCACTGCAAGGACACAGTCAAAGACGACTTTTTATGTGAAAAATATGAAACTGGCATCTCATAAAAGGTTCTGTATAAAAATATTAAATCTGTACAATAAAGGTTATGTCTGGAAGAGGAATTGCCCATTCAGGTATAAATAAGGCTTTAAATGACCTTTGCTCATAAAATCACAATGACAGCAGATTTAATCACAAAGAGGCCAAGTACATAGAAACTACCAGGTGAACATACCTGCCAGCCACCGACAATTTTCTGATTGAAGATGCCAAACTCGTAGCGGATGCCATATCCATAAGCAGCCAGACCCAGAGAGGCCATGGAGTCCAGGAAACAAGCTGAGGAAACAAGGGGGGCGGCGAGGGTCTGCTTGAGACAAGACTGTCCACATCACTAAACATCACTGTCTGCCAGCAGCTAAACAGGAGGAGGAGCTCACCAGCCAGACGACCCAGTCCACCGTTGCCTAGACCAGCATCTTCCTCTATGTCCTGCAGCTCCTCCATGTCCAAACCCAGCTGAAGAACACATCAACATAGTTTTACTGTGGATAATCGAAAAATCAACAACATGCATGTTGTAACCAGGGATGACACCCATTCATTTCTGAAGGGATTCACTAAACTCCAGACGTGTGCTGTGAAGCCAGTAATGCCCTGTAGGCAGAGGCATCAGTTTTTCAACCAGCTTCCTGTAGCTATTCCTGGCACTCATAGCCATTAAAGGGCCATATCATTAAGTTTACTGATAAAGGTCTGTTTTTTTGTCACAGGAAATTCTTCTCAGCTTGTGAGAAGAGTGGTATAAAATCATCTGTTGCTCTAGAGAAGCTGTGTCAACTATGAGGATATTACTCTGAGCTCAGTGTTGGCTTGAACAAAACAACTTATGACAGAGAGCCTGAGTTATAAACAGACTGAGCTTAAAAGACAAGCAAAACCAAAAAATTCTTATATCATTATGACTTATTTTTCATAACTAAAGTCAACATAAAGAGTTACAATTAGATCCTTGTTGTGATGAAACACAATCCATTCATCACAATTTCTGTCCAGTGAGGCTGAAAAATCACTTAAAATAGAGTTAAATGAAAAGGAACATGACTAGAACATAACTGACCCTGACCAGACGTGGTTGCATCAGTCAACTATGAGAAATCTACCATCTATTTTATAGGACCTGTTTATTATTTTGAGATGCTGTGCATTTTACAGTAGCTTTATTGCTGAAAAGGAACCAAATCTCTGCAGCAGGGTTCAAACATAAAATGGAAAACTGGCCCCAGAGTAGGGGAGGTGTGATGTTTGGATGTCCCTGTGCTTGGTTTGGGGGTCCACTTACTTTTGGATATGTAGTGTCCAATTATTTAGTCCTCTTTAAAGCTGAGTGTGTGCTTGCACACAGAGCGACTATCATAATCAAGGGCTACTGAGAGGGGACTTGTTTGGGTAAAGCACGCCTTTTTTCCCACAATCCTTTTCCTCACCTGGTATGTGGCTTCATCACAGGCGTTCTCCAAAGCCAGGTTAACCATCGTGTTCTGCAGAGTCCGGCCCATATAGAACTCTAAGGAAAGGTAGTACACTCTCTGCCAGAAAACACAGAAAATCAACCTGAATGACTAAAACTTTGAACATTCTTTTAGTAATTAATACATATGCATCTCTTTCCAAAATTACTTACAAAAACTGGCAAATATCTACTGGTTCAAATACAATGTAAAAAGACGGGGAAAAAAATCAGATTCCATAAAAAAGTGAACTGAAATTCAACACATCTCTCAGGAGTACACCAAAAATAAAACATATGTGCTCCATTTAGTGTCTCTAATGACCCTGGAAAATTATCTCTAGGAGAAAACAACAGCTGCTGTCAGATGCAACAAAAGCAGGGCTATTACTGGCAGCTCCCCCGACATATCTCTTACACTTCACAGAGAAGAGACTCAAACTACGAGCCCACTGTAACACAGAAGAATGCCTCTTCACAGCTCTGCAAGAGAGTAAAAACTAACACAGACTTCTGAATTGAATAGATGTACTGATGCTGTCCTATAGATTATGTCTCGAGCTGTATAAGGAAGTGTTAAATGATGGGTTTCGTGTGTCCTCGCTGACATCTTGGCAGCCTCTCTGACCTTGGATGCCATGTGACTTTTCTGATCCTGCAGCTGGTGAGGGTCATATAAAAAAGCAGACATGGAAAAACGTACGTGCCAAAGAGACAAAGACATTTGATGGTCAGCATAAATAGGAGAGGTGGTCTGTGCTGCTCTTCCAAAGATTACATGGCCTTCATTGTAATAACAATCTACTTAACAGAATGTTCCATTTAGTTAATAACAGGTATGTAATTTTGTTGCATTGTGTGATGAGTTAGCTTTTTAACTTAGCAACACAGTTATTTATTACAGAAAACAGTATCAGTACCCCAGTTCAGTTCAGTATCCCAGTTAAACTCTAGATCAGATTTAAGATTCAAATTTATTGTTTTTAAATTGATTTTTTGACATAAATATATACAAAATACAAAATATGACCAGACCGATCCTTAAAATTTGTGCTTGTCCCAGACCTAACACTGCAAGTCTGCAACATTCCATTAAATGTTTAAAGATATTGAAATCATTTGCATCATTTCCTCAGTTTTCCCTCGAAGTTTAACCATATTTGGAAATTTGAAGGCTTTGAATTACCACTGGAATTCTCTTGTGCTAAATGCAGCCTGACTGACCCAAGGTTGACCCAGCGAAGTTAGAGTTGAAGGTTAAAAGCAGGATTACTGAAACAAGGAGATTCAAGCAGGTTGAATGGTGAAGTTTAAGCCAGACACTGGCTCCCCATCAGAGCACAGAGTGGCATTACGCAATGCAGCATACTGTACCAGGCCAAGTGCAGCCTTATTTATGATACAGATGATGGCCCATTAAATTCTCAGCCTCCTCTTCCAGTAATACGAGAAAGCTGAGTGCTGTAAATGGAATGAAATGAGGTAAATAATAGAGAAAAAGTATGCAATGTAGCTTTTTCAGACCTGGTCACAGAGTGTGACCATTTCGTGATGCGTAGTGTGCACTGATGGGGATGGACGGAGGGCACTGATGTTACGTAACACAAATTTCAACAACCAGTTGAGTCTCTTAATTTCACACGGTGCAGGACATTTCCAGTATCATTTACCAGTCTGAGGCACCCAGACCGTGCATCGTCCTCGCTGCTGCACGTTTTATTAGATCAAGGTTACTGAGGCAGATGTAGATGCATGAGCTGTACATTATGTAACAGAGAGCTTTGGTACAAAAACTGTCAGTGCGCTCAGGACTCCGTTACGAGCAGCAAACACACTGCTCTCACGCTCAAACTCTGTTTCAGTACACTGGATGCCTGAAGAAAAAAAGCCGGAACATTTCTATAAAAGGGTATAAAATAGCAAAGAGCGCGTGCGCACACACACAGGTACATGCACGCGGACACGCACTGATATACACACACGCACACTCACGGCCATCACTTGTGATACTGCAGCACAGGCGCCGCGCCCCCCTCCACTGCCCCCCCGGTCAGCTGTGTGTACGTGCAGGACTGCTGCATCCGCCCGCTGCTTACTTTTGGGTCTTTTTCATAATAATGCTGCTGCGTTCGGATCCAGCGGCCCACCAGGTGGTCCCGGACTGTGTTGGCCAGGGCAAAGTAGTAGTCCCGTTTGGTGGCCACATTTCGGTCTTTCACCAGGGTGAAGTGGAGGTGCCGGTTGAAATTAGTTTTCAGGTCCGCAACGTTTTCCACCCCGGCCAGCCCTCGGACTGAGATCTGCTTCCTTTTGTCCTGGTCTGTCAGCGGTTTTGCCATGCTTACTGACAGTTTCTGTGGAGTTTTTACTGAATGAAAACTTAAACTAAAATCCACTTGACGATCTGCCCACCCCCTTTCCGGCTCGCCTCTAAGCACAGACAGCCAGTGAAATGTGATGGTCTTGTCTGCTTTATATGTCACGTACTCACTGTTAAGGTAGACCGAGGAAAACAAGTATCCGGTTACCTCTTTCAAAATAAAATCCCGAAGTCGAGCCACTTAATGAGCTATGTACGATTTGCAAGTGCGTCACAATTGTTCAGACACAATATCCCACCAATAACAATTTATCGAGGTGTACCGTGTAAGTACGTTAAAGCTGTAGCTATTTCAGCTTAAAAATACGTCAAAGCTAAAGACTGCATTCCTCTCCTTTAATTTTGGTCAAATACTTGTGAAATGTGCAGGAACATTTGCAGGCCTATATGTTGCCTTTATTTTAACGTCAAGTTCAATTCCCTTCCGGTCTTAATATACTTAACTTGCCTCAGCTTTTCTTTACTTGCAAATAATAATAATAATAATAATAATAATAATAATAATAATAATAATAATAATAATAATAATAATAATAGATACAGTAGTTTTGATTTAGAACTGCTATATATTTTATAATGTCATACAATCAATTTTGGATAGAAACTGATTATGCTGAAGAACTTTCTTTGAAACTTCACTTTTTGACATCCAGTCCAATTTGACCATAGAAGCAAGTTCATGAGAGTAAATTTAAAGAAAGTAATTATAATCAAGGCTCTACTTCTATCATTCTGGAGATATTTCAATCACACTCAAAGTTTTGCTAAGGCAAATGGAGCTCACCAAGCCGTCTTCATGTCCACAGTACAAAACTGTCTGATGCAAAAATCCTACCTCAAGGTCCACTTACTGGGTTTCTGGTACTTTTAATTACACAACAAACTACAAAAAACTACAACTTCTGAGAAATGACAAGATGTGGTGGAAAGCTATGGTGGTGGTGGTGATGGGGTAATAAGTGAGTGTACTTAATATTTCAGTCCAAATTCAAGTACTATATCAGGTCATAAGAGCCATTAGAAAGCTTAAACAAGGTGAGTAGGCTTTGAATTACTTTTTTCCCTTAAATATCAAACTAACAATTATTCCATAAGGAAGAAAATCACATTTCACTGGCTGTCTGGGCTCAGAGGAGAGCCAGAAAGGAGGTGGGCAAACCATCAAAAAAATATTAATCCCCATTTTAACTTGTTGCCCTACTTGTGTGCAGGCTTGATTAAGTCATAAGTATTGAGGGCGGCACAAATAGAAACAGAAAAGATTAAAGTTTAAATGTAATTGGTTGGTTTATGATTTTAAATTAAGGAACTATAACAAACCTACATCAGGATTAAATTTGACTAGGAAGTTGGCTGCTTTTGTTTTTAGTAATCAAGGGTTGTCCTCGAGCATAACAACATAAATACCTACACACTTCTTCAATGACCATTAAATTTGGTGGTAGGTAAAAGGAGCAGAAATCCCTGACTACACAAGCCTTTAAATGGCATTTTTAAAAATCATACATTTATTTAAGTTCACTCTTAAAGATGTTTTGAGGCAGTATACACCCTTGACAAACTGTGGTTATGTAACACATGTAAATGGGGCACCCAACAATGAGGGAGGGAAAAAAAATTAACAAAAGATTGTTGGCAAGTATTCTGAAACAGAAGATCTTTTCCATGAAAGGAGAAACAATTCCATACTCAGTGACAAAAAGGTGAAATGGATCAGTTTAATGCTAAACCAAGCAAGATTACAGCTATTCATTCAGACTAGTGCCATAACACAACAGACTGATTCCATGACAGTAAAACCAACATTTTTCTTCTTTAATAACTCAAGGGACAAAACTTGTGTTCCTGTCCCTGCGAAAGCAACAAATACTGCACACAGCATCAGAGTACAGGGATGCAGAAAAACAAGGATTTGTCAGATTTTCAGCAGTCCAAGTAGTTCGGAGCATCAGAAGCTAGCGGACTGCAGCATCAAATCCCCCTTTTTGAAGCAATGTCACAACTGAGATGCACACAAATAACAAAAGAAAAAAAAATTAAAACCCTGGAAATTTCTGGAAAACAATCTGAGACAGTACTACAAAAAGGTCTTTGGACAGAACTAACAAACACTTCACATCTTGTTAATACAAAAATATTAATCTTATTCAACTCTAAGCCAACATAGGGAGGTTGAGGGGTTAGGTGTTTACAATGGATCATGCAAGTTGAACTTCCTGTATATTAAATCCAATAGTAGAGTTAGTTTCTCAAGTTTGAATTAAACTTTTAAAGCAATGAGATTGTTGAGCAGAAATAAAACATCCAACGGGCTATTTGAGCAGTGCATTTGGTATACAAGTAATGTGACAAACTATGTTAGCAATGCAGAACATGCCCGAGAGCAACAGGGTTTGTATGCACACAAAGAGCTTTGTGTTAACACAAACTTTAAAAACAGGAAAAATAACTAATTAAGTTATGCATCTTTACAAATTGAACTGACAGCCTTTTACTGTTTCAGAGATGTCTTCACAATATTAAGGATCAATAAAAAATAAAGCACTGGTTATATTTTTTTCTGTGAGCACACATTCACAATGTGCTGCAGGGTGGAAACTCTTGTGGGAGGACGATTCTTCTGTTGCAGGCTTAATTCTGTGGTGGAGGAGGTGGGGGGGCTGGAGGCATAGCAAAGGGGGGCATGCCTGGTACTCCCATCCCCATCATTGTTACAAAGTTGGAAGGGTCCATGGGTGGTGGGGGTGGCGGCGGGGCATACATCATGCCGGTTGAGCCTGGCGGTGGTGGAGGAGGTGGAGGAGGGGCACCTGGGGGCAACGGGGGCTGCACACCTGGAGGAGGAGGCACCATGGAAGGGGTACCCATGGGTGGTGGAGGCTGGGCTCCAGAGGCTGCGGGCTGCTGGGGCTGCTGCCATGGAGGCAGGGTGCCGGTGCCAGGGCTGGATGTTGTGGTGGTATCTGCAAAGAGGGGAGTGGGACAGTATGAGTTAGCAAAATCTTCCTACCGTCAACTCTCAACAGACACACTCAATAACCACTTCACTGACAAATCACTGTGATGTTGCTCGATGGATTAATGGCTACAAGATACAGCTGTGTGCCAATGCAGCACATATATGCTTTGACAGAAAACCATGTTTAGATTTAATGTCAACTAAAGCAGTGCCTGTTTAAAATGGGGCATTTGCTTGGCCTCCAGCTTTGAATCTTGTTGCTTTTACAATAACATCAACCTGCACAGTCAGAGAGCCTCTATAGATGCAAATGCAGCAGTGTCAAAATGGCAACATTAAAGGCAGAGTGAGTAGATTTTCCTAAAAAAGGCCAATACATCACTAATACAGTGAAATCATCACTTATAGTTCTTTTTTGTGGTAGTGACTCTGTTTGCAAAGCCTTTGTCCTCTGCCTGTATTTTGATGTTTTATTTTAATCGAGACTTTTCCTGGTGGCGAGTGGGTGTCTTTCCCTAAGCCAAAGACCCCAAACAGGAGGGGTTGGGAGTGGATAAATAGCGACTAGACAGCATTCAGACCCAAGAAAGTTCATTGTACACATTTGTGCATTTAGTCACAATCCTTTAAGTCACTGTAAATGGGTATATAACTGACCATAGCTAACAAAAAAAAGACTCTTGAGTTGCTGGGTTACCATGGTGGTGAAATTTTCCCACTGACTAACTTTAGCAGCTCATTACACCACCAGTTATCCCCTTGGTACACTGGCTTTCTACATGCAAAAACACTATCTGTAGAGTAGTCTTAAATTACAGCTAATTCAAACTGAACATTTTCTACAGCTACAGCGTCACTTTAAAGTCATTCAACTGACTAAACGCGAGTTGACTTTTATTTTGAAGAAGGCTATGTCAGTCAGTTAGCCTATCTAGCTTACCACTATTAATCACCATGAAGTGTTTTATGGAGCAAAACGACAGTCATTTTCAGCTTTTGTTGACTGCTGACCAATTTTAGATGAGTTAAGTTTTTGAGCATTTTTATACCTTCTGTGAAAGTAATGGAACAAGAATGAGCTGTTAGATGAAGAGCTGCATCCTTTCATTCAAGTTCTCTATTAGCATCAAAAATACTGTAAAGTAAGTGTTTTAGTGTTTCACTTTAATGGCAAAGCCTTCCCCTTAGTCCTGCTGGTCAAATCTTCTTTGACTCCTGCATATTAGGCTTTGAGGCTGTTTATCTCCTGTGATTGAATTTGAGTCTTTATGTTTGCTCAAGAGCTGCTCCATGTTGTCCTGTAGTGGTGCTTCACATCACCCTTTTAACATTAACCAATATGTGGAAAGTATGAAACCTACTGCTGTTGAACTAAAGAGGTCTGTCTATTTCATCTGTTTTTTCTCTTTTTAAAGCATATCATGTCATATCATCTTTCTCTCATCTCCCCCTCTTTGAAAAAAAAGTGAAAAATTATTTTTTTCCCTCAGTACATTTACGTGTCATTAGAAAAAGTCAATTTATTGCGTTAGTCCGACTAACACCAGACTTAAAAATATGGGTTAACATGTTAGTCTGACTGAAATCACATTAAACCAAAATTGCACTAACACACCTAGATAATGGAGTTAGAGGTCGATTAGCTCCTGTGTTAATTTGCACGACACTGGCCTGGATGTTCTGTGCATGCTCCAGTTCTTGCACTAGGCTTTGACCCAAAAGCCAAACAGCATAAATTTGTAGAAGAAAGCCGAGAAGTAAACAAGATGAAGGCGTCAGCATAGCGAGTGCTTGAGCAAGAGACGCGCTTTACGTACAGAAAGTTGTCCATGTTTTCATCATTCAATGTACAACCAGTTTGCCACTTGCTAACCTGTTTGTCAGTTGTTTGGTATGTGATGTAACAGATGAACCAGAAAAGGGTCCAATAGTAACTGGCTGAAAGAGGGCAAATCGCCACATACTGTAGCAGAGTCCGGAATAGCTTAAACTTCAGCAAAGATGAAGATGCAGTTCATTGACTTCAATTATTTTATTTAAAAAAAATGGATCTGTACTACCTATTGAAAGTTAACTAATTCAGCAAATTGTTATGCATTGTATCTTTCTTTCCTTTTTTTTTTTTTTTTTTTTTAAGGTAGACCTGATTAGCATCTTAATATGTTTTAACCATCTGACACCCTGTGTAGTGTATATTGTGTAGTGAGGTAAAGAACAGTTTCGGATACAGCTTTTGTGTCGTCTTACTCTGTTGCCATGGCAGTGCTGTACTAGTTGCCATACTGCTGGTAGGAGGAGGAGGAGGAGCCTGCTGTTGCCATGGTGGCAAAGGTCCAGAAGGGGGAGGAGGTGGTTGGTTGCTAGGGGGAGGGGGTGGGGGTGGCATCATGCCCATTGGAGGTGGCAGCAGACCTAAAAGGATTATCAAAAAGTCAAACATGTTTTAGTAAAGTTTTGGCGCCACAGTGCATTTTCCTTGATCCAAAACATGGAAAAGTTTGTCCTGTTGCAGATTTTAATTTGGTCATTGTCTTTTACACCAACTCACTAGCCATAATAAATGTACTCTAG
The DNA here is from genome assembly GCA_029783805.1 of Acanthurus tennentii. Taxonomy (NCBI): domain Eukaryota; kingdom Metazoa; phylum Chordata; class Actinopteri; order Acanthuriformes; family Acanthuridae; genus Acanthurus; species Acanthurus tennentii. Next base: position 1,003,512 of record JAPZDZ010000016.1, on the reverse strand, counting down.
ACAAGAAGCTCATGCAGAAGACAGGCTGTGCCCAACTGGTATATGTATCCCCAGTCAATTGATCATGAGTGGATAGCTTGAAATGTAATTGCTCAGAGCACTAAGTGAATAAAGTAATAAACATGCTAACATGCTAAATACGGACTACACTAAATTCTGTACCCAATGTTTTTTTTCAAAACAAACTTTAAGTTCAAAGATCTCAATTTGGCCTAATCTTTTTTAAATCAAGCAAAAATAAAATACAATTCTTTGTTTTCCATAACATATTAATGGTGTTTTATTACTATCATCAAAACTATCAACTACAGATGATAGTGAAGTAAACACACTACATCCTGTCTATAATATGTTTGTGTGGGTAATGATTCACCCCAACCCCAGTAATAATTACAGTTGAAAAACTAACTGAGCAATAGAGGGAATATTTTATTTTCTGACCTGTTGTTGACCCTATCTATGAATGAAACTCTAAAAAGCAATAAAGGTGAGCCTGTACCCATTGGATGTCCATGAGGTCCTGGACCCTGGCCCATTGGAGGAGGAGGAGGCTGCATCCAGGGGGGAGGCAGGCTGTTTGGGTTAGGTGGCATAGGGGGGCCTCCCATGTTTGGCATGGGGGGAGGGAAGTTGTGGGGTCCTCCATGGCCACCAGGCCCTCCATGCATGCCATGGAAGTTCCTGCTTTCAGTTGGACCAGAGCTCATCCAAGGAGGCCGGTTTTGCTATAGACAAACAGTTATTTCAGACAATATTCTACACCAACAGAAGTTGAGAAATCATGGTGATGTCAACTAACCGGTGGTGGCTGGTTATTGTTGGGTCCTGAGGCACGAGGTGCTCCCCCCTGGGTGCTGGAGTGTCCTCCACCAGAGGTGGGGACAGGAGCCTCTCCCAGCTCAGCCATGAGAGACAGATACTCCTTGTCCATACGAGCCTTGTCCTGCGCCGACTGAGGAGGCTCGCCACCTGTCGCTCTATGAGCAGCGAATGAGCTGGACAAAGCAACACAAACATTATCAGAACACGATATACTCCAAGGAATTAACAAATTACACTTTTGTGAGAAGATTAAGTGGTCATCACCTGGTGTACTTGCAGTCAGAGGAGATGTGGCCTGCTCCACCACACTTGGTACAGAGGGTGGTGTTGGTAATGCTGCGAGGCTCAGTGTTCTGCCAAGGACGAAGGATCCTATAGAGACAGACACATTCTGAGTCTAAAATTCTTCAGTGATGCTCTGAAATTCAAATCTAGCATAATGGACATTCTCAGTTTCCATACTTCCTCTCTCATGCCCACACATTTATTACCAATAATCTTTCAATATTGGACTGTGCATGCTCCACCACTGTCTTAGGTGTTTCACTGACCTATTGTCATCTTCTCTTAGGGTGCCATTCAGCCTGGCCAGCTCTCTCAGCTGCATCTTTCGTAGGTCATTCTGATCCTCTGGTGTCTCGATGCCTTGCTTTAGAATGTTGCGAATCTAGAGACATAATTTTTTTCATCATAACTATACTGTACATTGAATCTACTCCAAAAGGGAATATGATGTATCAGAACAGTTGAGTTGATCTGACCTGCTCCACAGCTTTTTTGACGTTCTCCATTGTGTTGGCAGTGACCAAGGCATGCAGAGGCTCATCTTCCCCTGGAAGCATTTGTCCATCCTTTCGACCTACTTTTCCCTCCTTCACAGAGCCCTTACCCCGGATCATGATCTTAGCACAACACTCCTTCTCAATATTCTTCAGCGTGTTACCACTGGTAAAACCAAAGAGGAGAAAAACACATGAGAATTCAACCAAGTTTTAACTTTATTGACTGTGAACTTAGCTACTTAGCTATAGAAGCTTCGGAAACCTGCAACATGACAGTTTTATTAAATCCAGTTTACCGTGGACCAATTAGTAGACCAACAAAGTTGATTTCAGGATACTCATCTTGGGGGATCATAACTTTGTCGTTGACTCTGGTGGCTGGAGGCCTACAGAAAACAAATTTAAGACAAGGATTTCTTAGAAGCCATGAAAAGCTTTTTAATTCTCTTTTAAGTCAAACTTATAAAGAGATCCAAGAGCTTATTCAATTGCAGTACCTTATCAACCAGTAACCTGGACAGTCCCATTATCAGAACTTTAAAAAGACTTTTGATACTGCTTGTGCTTCCACCTTTTTTAAATTTTTCTGTAGGGGGCAGTGAAATCCCCTTCAATTTTTTTACTTGCTCTTTTTGGGTATATAAATACAAAGTGTATCTGTAACCAAAAAATCTTAGAACAGATGGTGAGTGACCAACAAATGAATAATGCATACTTATAGTCTGCAGGAGGTTTAAAGTCAGGGTTGAGTCCAACCATCTCAGTGATGAGGGAGTGACGCTCCTCCTCAATCTTCTTTCGTGTGCGGTATTCGCGGGTGTTTAACCTTTTGCCCTCACTGTTGTAGATGGGCTCTGGAGAAGGAGACCTTAAATGGCAGAAAAAAGACAAAAAAAGGACATCATTAATACCTTTCTAGAAGTGGCGATAGAAACAATTACAAAGGCTCCCTACAGCTAACTAAGACTAAAAATTTCAAATCTTAGTATGGAATTTTGAATCAATGGGTACAGCCATGTCTTAGAAACAATGATAAATTTGAAGAGTAGTTATGGAAATTTGGATATACTAAGAGAATTCTCAATGTGTGACTCATAGCCACTGAAAGAACAAACTCAAAACAAAAGAAAATTATGTTGGAACTCTACACTGACAATTCATAGGCTAGGGTCTATTCTTTAAACAATTCAGGGTAAATAGGGGGCAACCAAAACTGTATAGTGGTAATTAACCCAATACACTGGAGGGGCATAAACCACAAGGGAAAAAAAACATGGCCATAACCAAACCTGCATACAGGATTGTTGGCCTACAAGAAAGGAAAGTTGGAGGTAAGAAAAAGAAACCAAAGCAAAAATTGCAATCTTAAGCAGAAATGCTGGCTTTGAGAGTTGCTTGGTGTTGACGTGGCGGAAGAGGTCCGTACCTCCCCTTGGATGCTGAAAACCTGTGTTGCTGCATTAAGGAGGCTCTGCGCTTGAAAAAGGGTTAGGTTGATGTGGGGTAATTTGGGTTAGAGAAAAGGAATTAAGATTAGATATCCACCTTTTCCTATGCTCTCCCATCAGAGAGCCGCATTTGTGCCCATATGATGCGAAGAGTGAGGACAAAAAAATACGATTTTCCTTTTATGATTCAAACTTCCAACGGTGACAACCTGAAACATCCCCAGTTGGTTCTGTCACATTAGATCGGGGAGCTATTTAAAAGAGTGCTGCAGCTCTGCAAGCAGCTCTGCAATCAACTTTTTAGGTTGCTGTGGAAATGTCTGATTATGAATAGAAAATCTACACAGTGTACAGACAGGGACTCTAGCTAGTAAAGATCAGCTTCACACACTCCTGAGAGCGAGCCACTTCCTGCGGGAACAGATCCTTATGGAAACTATGTCATAAGCTGGCCACTGCTTTTCCAGAAGTTTTCTTCCAGACTTCAAGAGTCCAGAGGGAAAACTGGAACATGCCCCCTTCCCCCCTGGGTGAAAATGTTTAAAGCCACGTTACGGAAAAACCAGAGATGACCAGCAACAAATAATTTGGCAAGTCAAGGACAAAACCTTTCGATCACTGGTATGTTAGGATGTGCGCTACATATGCCACGAGGTATGTCATCACTGGCGAAAAAGTTACATAATATTCAATAAGTTAGAAAAAAGTCAAACAAGGCAATATCAAGTGATTGGACTTGTGTAAATCTGTGGTGACCAACAAAATTTTTCAAGGTGCCAATTCATTTGAACTATTCCAACTTTGAAGCTGCTCAAGCTTTAGCATTGATCATTTAACAATCAACACTATAAAATGATTTTACATAGAATAAAGTGTGTTGACCCAAACCTGTGTCAGAAAAAAAAATCTCAATACATTATGCATCATACACAGTAAGTATTCATATATTCACAAAGCACTCTACATCAAACACTGAAAGCAAGAAGTGGGTGAAACCATGATGCATTAATGCTAGTTGGCTAAATTTAAATCAAACACTCAACTGTCAAGTCAAAGAGAAATAATCAGTACGTTCAAGACAGTCCTCCTTGTTCTGGCAGTGACATGGTAAATCAGAAAATACATCTAAACTCAACTTACACTGACCTATATACAGTGGGTTACCCAAGCATTAATATGTCCTGTCCCTTTCACTTTGAACACCTATCAAAACTATTCTTGATTTAAGTTTCTGTTGGTTATTTTGCTTAATATTGAAACACTTTTAATACCTCACAATGAAATTTATGAAAGAAAACGAAAAATCAAGACTAAACTCAAGAATGGTAGCTGCTCAGCCCAAAGCTAAATTCTCCCTCTGAGGAAAACCAATAGATTTAACTGAGCTCCAAAATGCCAGAAAGTAAACCTTGAGTTAAATTTTTATCGGCCAAATACTGTTTCCACAGTTAGGAAAAAATTGTATCCATTTTAACTATTTGTTTAAAAATTCATATAATTTTTGTACTTGGGCAAATTGCTTTCATGCAAGATTATATATATATAGACTATATTTTAATATAATAAATTAAAAACGTAATAGGATTTGTGTCTTACTTTTGATAGAAATGCAGACTTAAGATCATTTAAAAAAGAACCTTTTCTTCTAAGGAAATATTCACACATCGAACTATCTCAGATGCAGGTGTGTTGGACAGGATCACTTCAGTGTTCAGAAATCACAGGTGCTCTTGATGACAGTTTTGGGGGAATGTAACCTTAGTGAAGTTCAGTCAATTGTGATGCTTATCAAGAGCAGAGTGTGGGATTTACTTTTCTGAAGACTGAAAAGACCTTTAAGTTAATATTTACCTTCACCAATTAAATATAAACTACAAATAATAACAAAAATTGCCCAGTAGCAACCCAGTAGCAGCAAATGCACATTTATGTCTGCTTACTGGCGATGACATGATGAGCAGTCTCTGAGAGCTTTATAATTATATGAACCTAATTTCACTCGGTACCTGGCTTTGAAAATTGAAAAAAAACCTAAAATATTTTAAACAACCAGTCATTCACTTAGGAGACATCTAACTAAATGCTACATCTGCCCACTAATACTACTATGCAATCTCAGAATTTGGCTAACAACCACACATGTACTGAAAAATCAACATTTGTCTTCCATAAAGTCAAGAAGGTAGAGAAAATGTTACTGTTCATGGGTTTAATCTTTTTCCGACCTGTCCTCAGGGTTAACAGGGATTCCCAGGTCTCCTGTACGCAGTTTACGAGTCAGGTCTTCAATCTGCAGTTGGACTGGAAGAATTCAGGTTAGGAAAGAAAAACAAGGATGGAGAGAAATGTGGTTACCACAACAACATCATAGAGACAACGCTCTGCACATTAGAGCACTGTCTCATACATTACTGAGGTAAAGACAAATGTTGAGTCTGTTAAATAAAACAAAGAAGACCAAACATCTGGTTGGACTCTTAAGTATGAAACAAATTTATCACATCAAAGGAACATGTTACCTAAAATAAATAAGTACTAGAAACTGTTTGCATTAGCGTAAACAGGACTAACTTTTTTGCAGACAATGATTTAACAAAGCAACATATCATAGGAAGTGACTAGACTATGGTTTCGATTTAATGCCTGCCAAACCACTGATATTTCAGACCTGAGCTGTGGTGTTGTTCCACAAAGATAGGGCTTTACATTTTGCATCACATTTTGTTTAACAGCTTTGGCATTTTAAGAACAGATCAGGTCTAAAAATCATTGATTGGGCTTTATAAGTGTTGCGCATTTCAATTACAAGGTGATCACAGTCACATTTTGCACTCCACAGATCTAACACTGAGGGGCAGCAATGATATAGAGACAAATATTACATTTAGAAGGCCATGAATAAATAAATCAGTCATCCCATGCACATTATGAAAGTTGAAATGAAATACCGCCCAAAAACAAATATTCACTGGTCACTGAAAAAATTACTCTGGATTATAGAGATGAATACAGGCCCTGTGAATTGTGGTTCACAGCTTTTTCATCTTAAACGCTTCCCTTGGACAGTTTTAGGGGATCTATTGAATGAGCAAAGGAAACGATAAGTGTGACAGTGGAGGGTGGGCACAAATGAATGTTTACATACCAAAGAACAACAACCATTACCAATGAGTGAATAACATCAATAACGATGCAAGTTATTGACAAAAAGGACTAATCTGCTTCAAAATACCCTGTTAAGGGCCTGTGAAGGCAGTATGTTGGTGCTACACTGCTGCTGGAAGGCATTTGTGGTTTATTCTTTTATTCGTTCATTTCTTTTGTGTGATCACTTTTTTCTTAAACAGGCCAGACTATGAACACAATAACATGTACACAATTTGTAGTTCCCACTGAATTAGCTTGCTAAGTGATTTCAGTATAGTTAATTGAATTGCCATAGAAGCAGCATTGCTCACACTTAGACCAGTATAAACAGAAGCACATTAACATATTGGGACGTTATGAATAACGCCTCCATGCACAGAAACAATACTGATGAAGTGTAGGGGATCAAGCAAGACTGTGAGCAGTGACCTGCAGCTTAGGACAGCAAGCAGTGGTGTTTCATCATTCATCTCAAACTCCTCTTGCTAATGGTGTTCCAATGGTATGCAAACAGTACGACCACAGAAACACTTGCCACAGCAGAACCACTTCCATCAAGGAGAAACAACCTCAATTAACACTGTACATCATCAAGTTATAATCAGTGCTCATCAAAAATGATTGCTTTGTCTCAATAGTTGGAGCAAAATCAACCACTTTGAGTAATGCAGTACAGTTACTATAAAATGTGTGGGAAATGTGATTCAAAGTTTTTACTAAGTAACACATCTAATGTGTGCCTTTTGAGAGCTCCAACTGTTGGGAATTCAGCAAACAGGACATATGTTTAACATTAATACTCATATGCACCATGTAAGGAAACTAGAAAATCAAACAGATGTAATTGATGAAACATATTATGGAACCTGCATTTACAATTTACATTGCAACCTCAATTAACATAAGAAACTTGTAAGTATTTACCTATATAGGCTCTCTCTTGATCCCGGGTCAATCCAGGGGGAATGACAGTAGGCATGCCCGGTATGACTGTCTTCTGATCAGGCGTCTCGCTGCTCCAGCGACTCTTCTTTCTTTGTTTCTTTTGACCGAAATCTACCGAGAGAGACGGAAAGAATAATAAACAGTAGTCAAAGCTCAGCTGGGTAACAAAAAGGACTATGGCTGTGAATTCAAAAGACACTCAACATGACCTTGCTTCAATGTAAAGGTAACCGGAATGGCTAATCAGACACTAAGGGTTTCCTCTGAATTATAATTTCTTGGGTCCAGGGTATGTGTGCTCATTTACCATTAGGCTGGCGTTAGATTAAATGGACTCGTATTCAATTCAATTCAATTCAATTTTATTTATATAGAGTCAAATCACAACATAGTTGTCTCAAGACACTTTACATGTGGAGCATGTCAAGACCACACTCTATAAATACATTTGTATTTAATACGCTCGTAAATTCCCTTTAGAATGGAGAAAACAAAACTGCCCTTTCGACTTCACGAGAAAGTTGAACAACAAAATTAAAGTTATATGAACATTCTATCAATAACACAGTACCAAGCTAACGTTAATGTTGCACTAGCAGATACCCAACATTAAATTACATACATTATTATTTAACAACGGTTCGACGTCAGCTGTGACATACGAGAATTGTAACACTAGACTAGGATATTTACACCCTGGTCAACGCAAACATAGGTGACTTCACGTTAACGTTGACTGTTGACTTGTATTCGTGTGCTAACTAACATTAGCTCGGCTGTCTCCATTTCGTGCCTCGGCTCGATGTGGGGCCTTTAACCCGTGTAACTTTGCTAGCTGGCTAGCATGAACTCATGCTGCATCAAGTGTTAGCGTGCTAATGCTAGTAACGTTAACGTTAGCTGACGCTCAGTTTAGCTACCTTTTGACAGTCCACCCCCTGCAGGTGGAGGTTGTTGGACCGGGGTCGCAAAACCTGTCCCTGGGTTGAACTGATGCGATGGAAATGAAGCGCTTGACATCGCGGGCTGGAAACCCTGTAAAGAAGGAAAGGACGCGGGTGGCCCCGGCGTTGGCATCAACCCGTTCCCTGCACCAGGCCCGGCATCAAATCCTCGTTTAGCGCCAATACTGGGGTGCAACTTTCCTAAAGGAGTTGCGTTTGCTCCCGTGGCCATTTTCGGTGTACCCTAATGGTTTAGTTTCTGTGAAACGTCAGACGATTCAGAAATAAACTTATTCAAGTTTAAAAAATAAACTTACAAAGTACAACCCACAACACCCCTTAACATTACTTTAATCAAAATGGCGCCTTGCAGAAAGCCACAAAGGATGATTCCATGGAAGTCCGCTGTAGTATAAAGCATTTCTATTGGCCTGACCAAACTCCTCCCCATAGGTCGTGTTTTATTGGGCTATTTTTTTCTTATCCTGATTCTGCAAACTGATTGGTTTATATGCCTACCAACCATGTCATATGTTTTTATTCCTCTCTAACAAACCTTAAAACATCCAATTACCAAATTTAAGAAGCTTATCCCGTACCAAAATCTTATGACACTGAACAACACGTATAATCTTTGTAATTATTTTGCAATTTCTGCATGAATTTTTAATCGTTAAATCGTCCTTTTATTGTCTCTTCCTATAAATTAAAATTGAAGGCACTTTACATACCATCAGTGAAAATAAAAGTATTCAATATTTTTTATGAGTTTATAAATTATTTAAATGAGCATATATGTTTTATAATGAATAAATTTATATGAAGACCAAGCAGTTGGAATTTGTGTTGCATTAAACACCTTACTTACAAAGCTCCTGGCTCCAGAACTTTAAACCACTGCTGTTTTCTTAACATAAAATCTTGGCCAGTATGAATGCTGACCTGGCTCTTCATTCTAATGTGGCTAGTTATACATAAAGGGCTAAAACATGCACATGCTGATGTTATTTCATTTGCAAGCTAACATACTCTATTGTGCACCATATTGTACCTGGCCATTATGTCATACATTTTAGATATGGTCCAGAACTTTCAATAGCATCAGTTTTCTGTAGACTGAATTGATTTTTCATTAATTGTCATTTTTACTGAAGTGGTCAACCTTAACCTTGAACTTTTGATGGATCGGTGCACTTTGATGTTAATGCCATTGGACCATATACTGAATGAGCACAAACAACACACAGGTCACTGTCCTTAGTCTTTAGACATTTTTATTTTAACCTGTAAGAACACAGACAATCAGCATAGGCAATTGAGTTCATTGTCTTTATGAAACTACAACATATGTTAAAAGGTGTGAAGCCTCTTATTTATCACACCAATGAAAATCTATTATGTAAATGTGCCTTTTAACAAAAAAAACAATCACAATGAACCTTGATAAAAAGTACTAAAACTTCAAAAAAGATTTGACATAAACCAAAAAGAAAAATTTAGCCATTCTTTTACACTGTGCAGATCTGTATTTGGTACAAGTGTGGCATTAACAATGTGAACTTACACAAACACCAATACACTAAAATGCACATAATAATACAATAGTTGCAAATGAAAAGAATTTAATAAATTTTAGTAATGTAACCTGAAGACTCACCTTTAAAACATGCACTATGCACTAATTTTAGTTGCTTCTGTTAAGTCTAGTCTAGTGTATAAACGTATAGCTACTTTCAGAGGGGAAAAAAATCGTCATTACAGTATGATGAATAGATGTCAACCAGGCTACAGATGTACACAGTATCTGCACCTCCACCTCCACGTGTTGGTCAAGCCATCTTTTGAATCAATACCACAACATGTAAAAGGAACAATGAAAGATGGTCAATGGAGGATATGATTTACTGCATTTTGAAGTATAACCTGGAATGAGATCAGCATAATGTCAATGCATTAACCATTCACAATCAAATCTAAGCACTGCCTATAATGAGTGGCAAGCTTTATGGTAACCTTATTCATACTACCAACTCACCTCAAATACACAGAGGGCTGACTTTTCATCTATATCATTACCAATATTACCAATGAGATATACTGTTTAATGTTTAATTTTGAGTGATTCCAATGGCACTTAGGCTAGCCTATACCCTAAATGTCAGACAGCTCCACCTGCCTGTGTGGGACAAGGATTAGTATGTATATCGTGCCCGCTCAGTGCCGGGATCTCGCGGATGGTCATAGGTAGAACTTCTTGGTAGGGCGGGCACCGGGGAGAGGCGCGAACGCTCATATGTATACCCATCTGCCTCAGCAGGAACTCTCCGAATCGGACTCCGGTCACGTGCGTAGTATGAGGAGACTGGGGCTGGTGGAGGCGGAATGGGGCACTCAAATGGGTCATGGCTAGAGGGGGGCAGACGTTCCCTCATTAAAGCTGTGGAGGAGGATGCTGATGGAGCAGGCAAGGGGACAGCGCGACGTTCTTCGAAATAACTGCCTCCGTAAGAATTGGCCCTGTACTTTTCGTAGTAGTCCACGACCCCGTACGGATCTCTTTCCTCGTAAGGCGACCGTCGCATCGGGTAGGCTGGTACCGCGCCATAGAGTGAGCTGTTGCTCCTGTATGCGGCCTCGCTGCCATACATCCGAGCCATGCTATGTTCAGCAACAGCGCTTATGCCGTAACCTGGGTGCGGCCCATATCTCATTGCACTCTCGTAGCCTGCGCCCCTTCTGTAACCTGCCATGCTGCTGCTGTGACCAGAACCCCGGGAAAAACCATGTACTGGAGCATAGCCACCACCATAATCTGGATCGCCACTGAAGTCCGGGTGATAACCCCTGCTTCGACCACGCCCACCAAATCTCGAGGCATCGTATCCATCAGACTTTGGCTCTGAGCCGTTTCTGTGGTAGCCATTTTGGTCTAGAGGGCATTCTTTGGACCAGTGGCCTTCCTGCCCGCACCGATAACAACCCGATCTGTCTCCCATTCCCGGCGCAGTACGCAGGCGGCTAGTCGAAAGCTTCACACTCATCAGTTTGCCTTAAAAAGAAAAGACCCAATGAGGACTTATGCCTGCATTTATTCCAAATAATGTTTGACATTTTCTGCCTAGCATACAAAAGTTTCCTAACCCACCAGTCTGGTAAAAAGCAACATTAAATTCCAAAAATAGCAATAAGATATTGCTCATGATTTAAGCATTAAAATACTTATTAAAGCTGAAATCCGTAACTTTCCTCACATTTCTCACCTGCAGTGGTAAAAGGTAACTGAGATGCTGATCATACAATAGCGAAATAAGTGGAGTTTGTCATGAAAGGTTTCACGTAAGCTCGTTCTTGGAAGCAGCTAATGTTTAACATAAACAAGTAAGCAAAGTATCACAGCTCGACTTATAATTTCATTGTAGCTACAAGCGTTCGCGTAACACAAAAATTTGTTATGTGCCCATTTTGTTAAACATTACCAAGGTTCATGCAAATCCTAAATGTATGACCAGACAAACCTTTGAACACGTGCAGTAACCGAATGAAGTATATACAGAAACCCACATGCATCTATGTTGGTGTTTATCCGGTCCTTAATTGGCCTTTGTAGTTGGCTTTGATTTGTAAAAATACATTACATGTACAGATTACAGATTTATTCTGTTATAGATTACTTCCAATGTGATACTGACTGTATATGCTTTAACAGTCTGAAGAGGTCTATCCTGACAAGTCAATTATTAACTGTAGAAGGTGCCAGTGTATGTTTCACAACTGATAGACATACAGATGGATACTACCAATAACATTACGGATACCAGCTTTAAAATTAATACATAGTGCTGCCTGACTTTTTCCAGTTTAACATTATTCCTTTATCTTTCTCTAGTTACTCACCTGTGGTCAATCCATTACTTACCAATACATTCAAAAGAATGGAACTAAATATTCTTGAAACTATATCCTTAATATAAGGTATACTCCCATTAAGCCCAGCCCAAAAGTTCACCTTTAAAAGCTGTGTTGTCTAACTGATTAATGGCCTCCATGGCATCCTCCATTCGCTCCATGTGAACAAACGCATAGTTTTTTACTATGTCACACTCCAACACAGCACCAAACTCTTCAAACTTGGCCCTCAGCTCCTGGTTGGTACAAGCAATGTTGCCAACATGTAGTTTAGTGGATCCTTTTGACTTGCCGCGGCTCAATTCTACATTCATTGGCTGGCCATTTAGCTCATAATGGTGCAGGTTGCGAATGGCTTCTTCCGCCTCTGCTTTGTCATCCATATGCACAAAGCCAAAGTTCTTGACAATGGTGCATTCTGCAATCTTGCCATATTGGGAGAAGAGAGAGCGAAGTTCATCAGAAGTAGTGTCCGGTGACAAGTTCCCGATGAATATTTTCACCATTTTGAAGCATTCACGTCACTAAGGGAGGAGAGAGATCAAGATTATTGGTACCATAATTCTATTGACTCAATTAAGAATCTGACCAGTTGACTGACCCTTAATCCAATGTATGATCTCTATCATTTGGGAAATTTAAGCATTGATTTGCATGCATTAACAAGGCTTTCCTGCAACTTTGATGTAGATAACTATAATATGTGATCGGATCAACCATACTAAAATTGAATGCTTAGTGTATAACCAAGTTCATATAAGGATCAGCTTTAAAAAAATCTTCTCTCAATCCTCACAATTTCAGCTGCTGCATCCAACAATAACACATGTATGAATTTCTTACATTATGCTTTGTGTGAAAAACATTTATATTTTTAGGGAAAACAAGGAAAAATACTTCATCCTTTTTACAAAGTAAGTTATCATAATAACCTTTAAGGCACTACAAGCAATTTCCACAAACACATTTACAGCTATATTCAAGGACTTTTCTGAAGCACTTGTTGATTCCAACAGCTATAAAACTCAAAAGAGGAAGATGGGGAAATATTGGAATATATATATATACACACACACACACACACACACACAAACACACATATATATATATATATGTGTGTGTGTGTGTGTGTGTGTGTGTGTGTGTATGCAGTGGAAGACTTCTATTGTTTTCAGAAACACTTTTGCTGCAAAGCTGTTTTTGTAAACAAACAAAAATAGGAGCATCCAATCAGAATTTGCCTGGCAGTGCACAAAAGATGAGTAAGAAATGAGTAAGAGTAAGAGTAAGTATGAGTAAGAAACTCACCAGTGAGTATTTAATACTGTTTAATGATGCATAGCAGTGGACAGAAATGGACAAATTTTAGCCCTAGGCCTTCCTCAGTGCTAAACAGCAAATCAACATGTGGCGGGCAATGTTGATATGGTGGTGCCTGCCATATATAAATGAATGTATGGGAAACGCTGCATTATGGCCATTAAAATTCAGATTTCTGGGTTAACCAGGTAAACTTGAATGCACAATGTCTGTTTTGGTTTCTGTGTACTTATTATATAAAGAAATATGGATTTCAGTTTACAAGATGCACTGCAATACAAACTCACCAAACAAAAATCAAATTCAAATGATAGTCATTTTTTAAAAATCTAGCCAAATCTTTTTATCTTAGGTAAATATTTACAATTAAATCCAGTGATAGAGTACAAATGGTACTTTTTAGTGCATTTTATTATTATTATTTTATCTGTTCCTACCTAATCGAAACAATGTCTTGAATACAGAGGCAGCCCACAGATTCTGCAAAGAAGGGAACGATAAATCAAACTCACCCTCTCAGGCACCTATCGTGCTTACATTGCTTATTTAGACTGCTATTTGGCTTTTTTTTTACATTTATTTTAATAAAACTTCACATTATGAAGCATAGTGGCTTGATTTTTTGGTTGGGTTATTATCGCAAGAAACAATTGCCTGCTAAACTTACAGCACAGTAACAGCTGTTTTTAGCTAACATTAATTTTAGCTCAATACAGCCACCAAGCATAGATGTAAGCAGCTGAAACAGAAAAGTTTGAGCTAAGCGTACTTTAAGCAGTCTGTGTATTGTGTTGTCAACGTTTGTTCCTATCAGTTCCTAATGAGCAGGTTATCAATGGAGTGTGTATTGTGAGAATGCTGAGTGCAGTTGTAAAGCGCTTTAGGTATACTAAAACTAGGAAAGCACTACGTAAATGCAGTCCATGTGCCATTTATTCCAAGTTTCAGTTCACATTTCTGCTTTTACATCTGTTTCTTACTGATGTCTCATTTTTTTTAAGAGTCACTCTGTATTGAGTGTCAGTGATTGTTGCTTTGTAGGAGTGTGTGGAAAAAACAGAATCAAGTTTCTTATCTCCTACAATTATGGACTGTGGACTGTACCTGTATAGCCTTTTTTCTAATCTTTCAACTACTCATTGCGCTTTACAAAACAAGTCAGCATTCACACATTCACACACACATTCACACACTACTGCCAGTTGGCTGCTCTAGAAATTGCCAGCCTGCTTATTAAGAACTCATACACACACATTCACATGCTGCTGGCACAGCCATTGGGAGCAAATTGGGGTTCAATATCTTGCCCAGGGATGCTTTGACATCAAGACTGGAGAAGCCGGGGATGAAATCAGCGACCTCTTGTTTAGTGGTCAACCTTCTCTTCCTCTTGAGCTTCAGCTGCTTCAATTCCAAAATCAATTATAATTTTTTTCCAAACCTCAGTTTTAATAGAGATTTGTGCTGTATTATACAGCATGATTGCTGTTTTTGTGATTGTTTTCTTTTTTTTGTGTACCAGCCCTGGGGCAACAGATGCAAATTAGCTATTAACTAACTCTTTTGCAATTACCTCTAATTGTGTCATGTCTCTTTAAAAATGAACAAAATAAAAATAAAATGAAATAAAATATCAAAAGTTGTATCCTAAATGTTTGTAGAATGAAAAGTGTAGTGCATCACAACTTACAATGTGCACTTGCAAGAGCCACTCATTACATTTCATCTTATATAAAAAAGCATTATTACTTATTTCCTTGCAGTCCTTTCTTTTTCAATCTTCCTTCTGTACTTTAACAATTTGAAGTACTCTCCCCTTAAACAGTCAATGAGGGGAAACAAATTACAGTACAAGTCAGCACTTGCTTCTACGGCCAGGTTGAAGTGAAAATAAATCCTCTTTTAAATGCCAAAAGTTTAAAAAACAGAGTCCATCTTGATGGTAACATTAGGCACAGATTAATTAAAAGAGCAATTGCTAACTGGGAAATGCCGTCATTCAGCCATCCAATGAGTGGTATTACTTCAACAATAAGCTACTCGGTCACTTGGTCAGTTAAGGTCAACCATGGTTATAGGGCCTGACCAACTCTTGCAGTTTATTGGAAAAAAAGTGAGAATTGTGCTTTTGCTTAGTTTTTTATGATGTAGATTTTATATCATTGACGCTAAAAGAATTTTTAAAAAAATGATTTTGCGAAGTGTAACCATCAAATTCTAACATAAAAACAGTGATATTAGTATTGAATAGTATTGACATTGAATTGCATATATCAAAGAGAATCAATGATGTTCAACATAAATGCTTCAATTTAATAAAAATAAATGCTCCATCTATTTACATAAAGTTTTGGATTCTGTGTCATTACCCAAAAAACGCAGGAAACAAACAAACAGCCATCTAACTAACTTGTATTTAATCAGACAGCTACCAGGGATTCACAGTCACATTTCTTCATTTTATTTTGTACAAACCCTTTCAAGTTCATACTATTTAAGCCACATATAAAATTACTACACTGAAAAAAGAATTTTTAATTATTGTTAAGAGCTGTTATTTAACTCACACTTGAGCACCTCATCAACTGTAAGCCTTTTTCTCAAATTAATATTTTGAGAACTTGGAGGCATGGGGCTGATGTTTGTCTAGAAAGTCTCAATGGTAAGCAACGCTTCCTCAAAGCTTAAATAGACATGGGCAGGACTGGGTCAACTCAGGTTCTTTTAAATTATGGTTTGATATAACTAGCCCATCGGTAAAAGGATTACTAATGCATAGTACAATTTTGCAACGTATATGGCTAAATATCAGCATTATAGCTGTTTGTTTGTTGAAAATGTGAGTTATAATTTACAAAACTGTAACGGTGCCACAGAGGAGGACCACTCTTACAAAAAATCCTCTTCTTACCATGCTCCCTTATCAGCACCTTACCTTCCATTAAGGCGTTCTTGATTGATGGCGGTGTAGTCTTTGGGTTGTAATTTAGCAGTAAGGCTATAAGCATAATCAGTTAACTCGACTCTATGCTGAACAGTAAAGATAATGAGTAGTTTAAATTTGGATAGGACCGTCGACAGAACATTAAGTACGGACTTGCATTGTTTATCCTTGGTTAATAACAACAGGCCTGGGCTATATTACTAAAAAACAGTCCAACTACTTCAGGACACACAAATGTCAGACACCTACCACCATCACAGAGATTTATTTTTACATCCACGGTAATAGCAACATATCTTGGCTCTGCACCTCACTTTCGTTAGCTGCCGAGCTAACAAAAGTACGTTGCGTTTATCGTTAACTGTTGAGTTGACGACACCAACGTTAGCTAAGTTAGCTGACTTATTAAAATAATCGTTTAAAGACTGAGGAGTGTGGATCACTGTTTTGTGTTTAGGTCGTTTACAAAGGTAAGTAACATGATTATCTGTGCTTTTCTAAGATTGCAATAACTAAGCACGCTCCATTCTGTGTTTGTATATTAGCTTAGCCTACCCATACATTTTACAGAAACGTTGATTTCATACGATATGGGCATATGGAACGTCAATGAAAGTGCATTAGCTAATTTTGATAACTAGGACATCCTTCGGCTGATGCTCTATTGATGGTAATATAATTCTTACCTTTCAAAGATGCGGTATGCGTTTCGGCCCTTAAAAATGAAATGAGTACTGCCTTTACCGATATGACGTCACGTTACATTGCCAGCTCGTGACCATAGAACATGGCACACAGCTACCTCGGTGTACGGCAAGCCGTTTGAACATTTAATGGCAAAATGTGAATATCCGGAATAAACATTATAGCTATCAACGACATAAGTTTGACTAGTCTTGACTAATTTTGACCAGTCAAATTGACAGTTGGAGATTTCTCTAATTTAATTTTGACTCGTCAAAACTGAATAAGGGATATCTGCGATGACATCACTTAAAATCACATCGGACCTGTCACACATCCTAAATGATAGTTGGAGACATCTTGCCATACTGTCGCGGTGTGGTCGGACCCTTTTCCTGTGCAAATGAGCCTGGATTCCCTCGCGGCAGAGTTGTTCGGTATGATCAGCTGACTGGCCAACGCAGCTTGACGTCAGCTTGCGTTTCTCCAAAAGTTGACTCTCTTGTCAATTTTTTTTAATTCTCTTTTCTTGTCCCAATAATCATATTGATACCCCTCCAGTCATCTACAACAATTGTTAAATTCAGGGTTCACAACCATCTTAAACATTACAATTAAGACTTTTTAGGCCCAGTTAACTCATATTCCCGGGTCCAACACGGCATAGTTTAAGGCACAGATTAAAGTTAATTTGTATCAAAACTGAGATCTTTATAATGACAGAAAGCAAGCTTGGAAGCACACAGACCATAATGTAAGACTTGAAAGTGTGAACACTGCTCAAATGCACTTCATGTCTGTAATTACTACTCTTATGTTCTTTGACACAGAACAGCAAAACTCCCCATAAATTACAAAATTCTATAATCTTTGTGTCTAGAGACAGAATATTTTTCACATACACACACACATAAATATGTGTATATATAGATGTATACACACACACACACATATATATGTATAGATATATTCAATGTGTTTAGAATGAATAGTTCCATTGTACCTACAGCCAAAGTTTGACATCATGCTGGGTTACAAACAAATAACAGGAAAATATTTGTCACCAAAGTTGTTTTGGCTTTATTGAAAAATGTATTCATTTTTAATTTTCAATGTATGCTGGTACTTTTACAGCTAGTATGAAAAATACAAACTTGAAAACCACCCATATGCAAAACAATCGACATACCTTCAACAAACACGTGCCTTGTGACTTACACAAGCCCTGAGTCCAGCTTCACATTCCTGTATCTGCTTAAGCTGTGTTATATGGAGGAATAAACATCCAGGACTAAAATTCAAGATATGATAGTTGTGGTGTCAGCTACAGACAGTGTGCAATATTGCAAGTGGGAAAAAAACACAGTCGAGACGTTGCTTTGTTGTACAACATAAACATTCTCATTTTATCGCTCAATGACACTTTGAAAAATAATCTTAAAAAAGCTGTTGCTTATATTTTGCAGATTAACAGATTAAATTTGAAAAAATTAGAGGATGGAATGTTTGAAAATCTCTCCTTTCATAGATTCTAACTTAAAATGTGTTTATGTGTCCTCACTGAACACTAAAGCCTGTTCAATTGCATGGATTTGGGGTCCAGTTATGTGCCACTGGGGACAAAAAAACCTTCAGATTTTCTTTACCATCTGGCACAAGACAGTTGACTGGGTTTCAACTTTTCAAGCATTCAGGAAGCAACTTTCAATGAAAACTACTGGGTTTTGCCCTAATAAAACATACCAACAGAGTCAGACCTCCTCAGCATATTGTTAGACATCAATGACAATCTCTTTTGAAAAAAATATTTTATCTTGTACACATGTTCAAAAATGACACAGACCACGTCAGATGTGCTTCTATTCTCAACAAGCACCTGATACAGTGTGCCTTTACTCTCTTCTCATTCAAAAAAGGAAGATAAATGTTCATGTAACAAGAACAAATTTGCTGTATTTCACAATTTGCTTCATGTGATGAAGAAACACAGGTAAGAAAAAAAGAGGCATGTCTAAAAACTGAACTGAAAACCTGCAGAGCAAGTAAGCACATTGTTTTACAAGTGTCAAGCGGTGCAATTTGCTAATCATCCTTATTGAAAACAGGTTATGTAAATGTGACTGCAAGGACAATTTAATTGCTGGCAACTGGAATCTCAGGTGCCTGAAAGATGTTAACGCAATTTCCCATTGTAATTTTAACATCTCATTTGCTTTGCTTTGCAGCACATCACGCAGACTGAGGGAATCATGTTGAAGAAATGACGGCAAAGTCCTGCAGTTCACAAACAGACCTAGAAAGAGAGCAAAGCATTCTCTTTTCAGAAACAGGGTTTAAACCCCCATCATTTCGCAGCACAGCTTCAAAGGATTAGGTACCTTAACTGTATCCAAGTTACATCGGATTTCCAGATCCCAGTGCCCACTGTCGTTTTACAGTTTAATGTCCCTCTGTTGTCTCAAATAAAAAATTTGTTTTTGATTTTTGCTGCTGTTTTTTAACTAAGTTGCTCACCTTGGCACCATGGCTTTAGTAAGGCGTGTAGCGTGACGCATAATGATCCTTGGGTCGTGCAACAGCGTAGGAGCTCCTGGAGGCTGACACCGGTGACAGCCGCGTTCGCTCATAGGCATAGCCTGTCGATGAGGCTGGTACTCGTCTGATCGGGCTGCGGTCTTGAGCATAGTATGTGGCAGCTGCGGCGGTTGAAGGAGGTGGAGGCATTGCCTGGCGGACATATGGATCTATACTAGAGGAAAGCTTTGAGAGGGATGGAGGGGGAGGAGGGGGAGGGGGGAGATAGGACATGCGACGATCCTCGAAATAGCTTGAGCCATAAGTGTGAGCTCTGTACTTCTCATAATAGTCAACACTGCTATAGAGACTGTCACGATCATAAGCTGATGACCTCTCAGCATAGGAGCCTGCTGCTCTGTTGGAGTACCTATCCCCCAGCTCAGAGCTGTAGCCGCTAAGCCTACGAGGGGGAGGCGGCAAACCACCTACATAACTAGCCCGATTATACGCAGAGCCACCCATAAAATCAGCTGTTGGAGGTGAGGCCATCCCATAGCTTCCCCTGCCATAACTTGGGGGACCGCGTTGGGGGGCCCGGCTGCTGCGACCTCTTGTGCCGTCACCGTGGCTACCGTTCCGATCGACTGGACAGTCTTTTGACCAGTGACCATGTTTCCCGCAGACATAGCAGCCAGTATGATCTCCCATTCCTGGGGCAGTGCGAAGCCGACTGGTGGACAGCTGTACGCTCATCAGCTTGCCTTGTAAAGAAAGAGAAGACACGCATGAGACTACGGGATTGACACGAAAAGGCTCTTACCGACTATAAAAACACGTTAAATGCATTTGATCGACAATCACTGAGCGAAGCGAAATTACTTGCCGCGCCAGGTGCAGGTGATTTTATGCCAGTGCCTATTCACCAGTAACAGTGCTACTGGTTTTGCAAGACAGCAATGCCAAAGTGATTACTTTCAGTCAACCTGGTCACTAATGTGGAACGATATCAGGTAGTGGACTTTATTTGTCATGAGAGTTCTACGGCGACAGAATCCCAATTCGTAGCTATAGACAGCAAAGATAACTAGTTCTATCCTGCCCAAGAGTTCACCTTTGTAGGCTTTGTTGTCCATCTTATCGATGGCATCCATGGCATCCTCCATTCTCTCCATGTGAACAAAGGCGTAGTCCTTCACTATGTCACACTCCACCACTGAGCCAAACTCCTCGAATTTGGCCCGCAGAACATCACTTGAGACCCCTTCACCAAGATTGCTGACATGCAGCTTTGTTGTGGATTTGGGTCTTCCTTTGCTCATTTCCACATTCATACGCCAGCCATGCAACTGGTGCTGATGTAGGTTTTGAATGGCCTCCTCTGCTTCAGACATGTTATTCATGTGTACAAACCCATAGTTTTTGACAATGTCACACTCAGAAACTTTTCCATGCTTTTCAAATAATTCCCGCAGCTCCTCAGCTGTAGTATTGCAGGCAAGGTTACCAATAAAAATTTTCACCATGTTGAAGTTCTGGGTACCCTAAAAGATAAAAGAAATGTGTAAATTACAACAACCAGGATACCTTAAGGGACACGGGGATCATCTTAGAGCAACAACAAATGCACTCAGTTGTTAGTTTTCAGTTAACTAAAATGCATTCGTGTTGCCAGGTATTCCATCGCATGCATCAAATAAGAAGCTTTAGATATAAAATGAAGTTGAATTGCCCTGCGCTCAGCAGCGCAGACGCAATGTTATCGCGCAGCTAATATATCTGTCGTAAACAAATCAAACGAGAAGCACAGCGAGCGGCTACCTTCAGCTGGTGACTTACACTGTTAAATATCCCTGTAACTTCATGTCATCTGAAATTTTGTCTCCAAAATAGAATTGAAGCAATGCATTTTGTATTCACTTTAGCCCACTTTCTACCGTTTGCTATTAAATATGTATGTCAACCTGTTACTGACAAACAACATTAACGCTAGCTAAAAAAGTAGTTATAGTAGCAAGCCTGCTAACACTAACGGTATTTTTCGGTATATGCAGCATTTACTTACTGGCAGGCAAACTCGACACTACAGTCTAAACTCGCAAGATATTTATGTATTTATTTTTAAAATAAATAACGTCATAAACAGTGTGAAATGCTTTCATCTTGGTTCATATTTCAATGTTATGGCGCTTTAATAATTGACAAACGCAGCTAGTGCTAACATATTAGCTTACTTAGCTTAAATAACACTAGCGAACGCTCGCCCAAATATTCAGTCCGTGCGCTGTAACAGACCTGCCTAAATACTCAACGATGACAGCAACATATCACCAACTTCATTGACAATGTTTCACCTCACGGTTAACCCTAAAATCTCTAACACACCTGTGAAACGCCGTAGGCCTTGACACCAATGAATGGAAAGTGAAATGGCGTTGCTATACTGCGCCCGTGATGGGGCTTCTTCTTCTTTGTTTCCGGAATCCTGGATGTCTTGTGGCATTGATGCCTCACACAGGTCATTATTGTCGCGTCTTCTCTCTTCTGTTAAAGTTTAATAGCCTTGTTGTTCAAAGTATGTGCATTCTTTATGGCTGTGATGTAAATTGGAAAATTATGGTCTTGAATTTGAACAAATGATTTTTCTCAGTGGTCTTGTGCCGTAGATCCTCTGCACTGCTAGCAATATCGCAGGTATTTCTTCAGTGTGACCTGAAATGCTCATCAATCCTTTTCCCTACATTGATATGAAAATATGGTACAATGAATGTAATTTATGTTTTGAACTCTCTTAATTCATCTGTACAGATCTGGCTGTAACTGTAGTAACTATCATTATATGCCTGTGTAGTACAAAAATAATGCTATTAATTTATTGTAAGTCTTCTTCTGCTGCAATATACAGAAGTATTAGAGGTGATGTTGCTGGCTATGAAGTATTGATTTAAAGTTTAATTGTACTTATTTAAATTTTATTGCTTTCTGTAGCATTGACCATCCAAAGCTTTTTTCTGCATTGTTTTGCAGATTTTGGATGTTAAAGCAATTGGTCTATAGTTACCTGGATTTGTAAAGTCTTATTCTGGTTACTTGTAGAGTAAGCAAATTATCTTTGTGTTTATAGACTGGTGTGATCAATAGACTGTCCAGACCCTGAGCATGGACTGTGCTCAGGGAATACTGGCAAATTGTCCATATTTTAATAATGAGCTGTTTTATTTAATGCCACTGTAGTTTTATTAAGCTACTTACTCCTCTCAACATAAATAAATTGGTTTCTTTTGCCCCTGGTGTAATAGTGACATATTGAGTAGCTTTTGCAGTCTGTAGACTTCTAGTCACTCAAATTTTTAGTCCCTTGTAGGTCACTGAGGTGTTTTGCTCTTTTAAAAAGCTGTAAAAAAAATACAGTTCACAATACCACCTGCACACATTGCACATTAAACACTACCAGTGGTTATTGTCATGTCAACCGGCTCTGCTTAACCATTCAAAAATTCTTGTCACACACACACAACAGTGGAGTTTCCCAAATTGGGATCAATAAAGTACATCTATCTATCTATCTATCTATCTATCTATCTATCTATCTATCTATCTATCTATCTATCTATCTATCTATCTATCTACCTACCTACCTACCTACCTACCTACCTACATACCTACATACCTACCAGCTACCTGCCTACCTACCTACCTACCTACCTACAGTGCATTATCGTCTGCCATAGGTTTCATTAGAGATCTTTTATTTGTTTAACCATGACTGAAATATAAACAACCCATAATGGTTGCCTTCAAAGTTGCTACTAAGACAATCTTCCTGACCTAGAAAGATGGAAGAGACATTTCACCGTTCAAGTAGCACATTTTAAAACCGTCTACAGCAAATTTCTGTTGTAGCTAAAAGCAGATTTTTGTCAGGATAATGAAAGATCACAAAAACTGCTTTAGATTCACAGAAAAAAAAAATTTATTCCACATATTACAACCTCTCCATATCTTAAGAGCATACTGTATTGTTATATACATAAAATGTAAACACTTTAACAATAAATCTTTTTAAAAAACAAATAGCTATACGCATATTATATCTTTCAAGTTTCTCTTAGCGAAAGGTGAGTGTTGTTTATACAGTTCCCTTTCTATAAATACCATAAATACCATCACACATAAAACCATAATGTAGAGTAATTTACATTTTAGTCAAACAAGCAGAAGCACGATTTAACTGCATTCGGCCTCTATGACTCCTTGTGTAACCAAATGTATGTTTAGTCTATGTGTAAACTGAATTAATAAGGAGGTGGAAGGGTGTGTTTGTGCAGAATTTCAGGTTAAAGATGTGTTCGGCACCAGAAGATAACTGTAAGCAATGGAGGGACCCTTTATATTCAGAAACTTAAACAGGATTTCTCAGCTCTCTCAACATGGTGGCACAAAATGTAAATAGTAGTAATGTTCACGATCTTTAACATAATTTAAATTTGATCTTTAGAAACACACTGGCTTGGCTAAGAATACATTTGTAAAGTCAACTCGGGTACACATGCTTTCTGTAACACTAAAGCTTACAATCTAAAATAACTGACATGTTAGTTTTATAAAGAGTCGAAGCCCTGCCTGTTTCCTAAGTTAGCTTCAACCAGACAATGCTTTTTCTTGTAGAGAGTGTCTTTGATCAGTCCTATATTTCTCTATATATTTTAAGATAAATGAGTATCTTACCACTGTACTGGCAAGTAAAATCTGAACATCTTGTCAGTTCTTTAGTAGGTGTTCAACAACATGCATTGTCCAGTAAAAACTTTATGTTGTTATTGTTCAAATATCAGTTTCAGCTTTCCAGAGAATGGTGAATGGAGTCTTAGGTGCTGAAAGTTGGATTATAAGTTCATTGCTGTGTATTGCTTTATACTTTAACTGTTTTTCTAAACTGCATTGCATGTCACAAGAGGTAAATGTCTGTTACTAAAAACAAACAAACATAGTAATGTCTGTTACTAAAAACAAACATTACTCCAATCATTATACCAAATATTGACAGTAGTAAAAAACATGTTTATGTATTGGCTCCTTTGGAGTGAGGAAGAACCCTTAGTTAAAATAATCAAATCCTCTTTTGGCTTTAAGATGTACACTATGTTCAGGTCTTGTGGAATGGTAGAGATGAGAAGACCTCCGATGCTTGCAACTTAGGAGAGTTCGCATCACAAGAGAGCTTAGGATGATTATGGGCTTGCTGGAGTTTAATCACCTTGAATGACAAAATTTGGCCTCTTAATATTAAGCACCAAATTGGAACTATTTAGAGCTTTTAAAAATTTTAAGTTTTCTTGCTATTATTATGACTTGGAAGTTGGCGTGGACAAAATTTACAAGAAAGTGGTCGTTAAACTCTGTCATGATGTACAGTAAACACACTTACTGTTTGGAGACCCTTGTGAATCAGTGATTAAGCCAAATTCCAACTTTTTGAGTCTGCAGCTCCACTAATGGTTGCTACATTCTGGTTCTAAGAAGGGGTCCGATCAGGCTCCGCAGAAACTGCATGAAAAAAGCCTGCACTCTGTCAACTCTTCCATTGTGTATCTTTGTGGTTATCATGTTATCCATTTAAGGGAATATTGAGGTTAATTCCTATAACTGGCTGACAGGAGTCTCAGGCTGCCACACTCAGTTGTGCTGTTTGTAGTGGGCTTGTAACTCCTCAGTTCCTCTGCATGTGTCCCCTAATTTGGCCGAATGTTCTGGTTCCTGTAACTGACAAGACGACAGCAAACTGTAACCCAAATAAAAGCTTCAGAAACTTATGTGTGGTGTCACAGATGTTGTGCTCAGTCTTTGGTCCCTACTGATAGTAAGGTGTATACTGCATCTCAGTCAATCAATCAATCAATAAGCAGAAACTGAACTGCCTTCCCTTCCTCAGTGGCACTGCAAATTAGACCAGTAAGAATTGTTTTTATGTGAAAATCTTGGCCTTTGCAGCTTTAATTAGTCGACCCAAGAGTTAGAAGCTTACTTTTTGATAAGACTCTCTCATACACGTCTTGCCCAAAAATTTACAGCTTGAGTCAGGGAACTGAATTATACACTGACATTTGTCATTCACAGCAGAGAGTGGGTGTAATCAGTTGGTGCTGGTGTCTTTTACAGTTACAGTCATGTCGGACATCCTTTTCTTGACAGGCTTTTAGAACAAGTCTGCAGAACTCCTCAGTTCGAGTTTCGTAGAAGTTGGCTGATTTTAGCTCAGTAGCTGCTTTCATGTCCAGTCAGGATGTACAGGTTGCTCAGTGCTGAGGGATCATCTGTTGGTGTGCTCTGAAGGATGATGTCCCTAAAAAACAAGTCAGGAAGAAAGTGGTAAACATCTGAAGTCTTATTCAAAGAAATGAAGAGGTGCAGAGCTGAGTACTGAGTAAGGGCTTGGAATAAGGCAGAAAATTGCCAAAATATCCCCCGCTTAAGCAAAGATACAACTGCAAAACTATCTTGGAGCCTAAGAACAATTAAAGGTGAACTATGCAACTTTTATATACAATGATATCTATCTTCACAGATCTCTTTAAAAAGTATAACACATAGCTGCAGTGGTCATATCTATTGTTAACCCTAGATGTGCACAGTTGATTCAGCACAGGCTTCAGGAAATCAGGTGACTTAGTCATCTAAACACAACCAGCTGCAGCTTCATTAGAGCTCAGCTGCTGGTGTCCTCACTGAGAGCAGAAAAAAGGATCACCCTCTAGTTGTTTGATCTGGACTTTGAGTCAAATAATTGATTCTCAAAATGTTACTGTGTTTTACATGACTGTTGACTGAGCAGGGAACGATATAAGGACAAATCACATTATTGATTGGCTGCTTTATGCAAATTATCCAAACTTCTCAGATAGCCCAGGACATATCAAAATGCAATTTTGTTTCTAGCTTTTACTGTGTTATGTTTTACTGTACTATAAGCAGTCCCGTTTCATCATTTCATGATACCAATATTGACAAATAATCGTAAACATACCTGTTTGTTCCCAAAACTCTAAATACTCGACTCTCATCTGTAATTTCTTGTGTTACCTGTGAAGACAAAATTCACTTTTTTGTACACATAGTGCAAATGTGAATATGACTGAATGACAAAAGAATGACCTCGGCTTATTTCCAGCCTGACATAAATCTTGTAGTTAATTACCTCATTGGAATGGAAACTCTTCCCTTTAAGGCCATGCTTCCAGAAAGCCAGCACACTGTCCTGTAAGCACACTGTCAGGACATATCATGTCATTTAACAGTTAGCAGAAGCATCAGGTTGTATTCACTGTTTTTTCACATGATTTTTTTTACCTAGAGTTTCAATGGGGAAGTCGAAGACAATTTCGGCTGCCAGGTCTTTTGATGGAAGCCCTTGGAGGTTAACAACCTTAACAGTTTCTGTCCAAAAAAGCATCAAGATTGAGACATGGGGTTTTATAAGTCAGTATGAGGGATGCCGGGGGGGTTAAGAATGCATTTAGGTGGAAATGACTTACTTTCTAATGCAATGAGAACAGTGTCTCTGTCCAGCTGTGTTACCTGTGCCGCCCTGAGTGCTCCACTATCTTCAGACACACACAGGGACAGAGAAGACAGGATGTCATTGAAGCTTTAGGTGGACTTCTTTAATCAGACAGCAGAGAATCACAGCAGCCCCTCCTACCTGGTGATGAAATTGGCGTGCTATTCAGCTCTATAATATCAAACTTGAGCTGTTTGCTGGTTGGGCTTGTCCCGTTACTACAGTCCCTCACTCCAACACACAGCTGTGGAAACTCATCCGTCACCAACACCAGCAGCTCAAATACTGGCAGAGAGTCTGGTAGCCTGATCGCTATGTGCTGCAAGTCAAACAGATTACGAAACACATAAGAGTCTTGTTACATGATACAAGGAATTATACTAATTTTGTGGCAAGAAACTGGAATTTTCTTTCTAGGAGTTTCTAGGAATTTTGTCAAAAACAAATGACACAAATGGCACTAGGTTTTGAATAAAGACACCACAGATACACTGCCTGGAACCTTCCTTACTGTTCAGCTGTTTACTAGCAAAAGGCAAGCTCAGAGTTAATTTCTTTAAACCTTTGGGACTAAAAAAGTTAGTTGGTAAATAGTTGAAATAGATATTTTCAGAGGTGTACACAGATGGTGAAATATAGTGAAATCTAACGTGTCACAATGAGTGTCCTTGGTAACTTAGGTCATACTAATTTAAATATCCTTTATGGAGCAAAATTTCCTAATTATAAGTCTGATTTACTGAAGTTAGTCTGCATTCAAATATTCCACAGATTAAATATTAACAGATCAACACAAACCCAATACATGTTAAAGCAACAGAAACGCACAAAAAGCTATAGTTCACTGACAACCAGCTGAAGTGTAACACGTCCATACAAACCTTCAGATGCATGAACTTCTGCAGAGGCTCATACCACAATAGTAGAACCAGGCCTGTTGGAACTGCCATACACAGAAAGGTACTGTCTGTGTATGGATTTCTTGCTGAAAGACAGAGGAAAGGTTCAGAGTCTTTGGCTGTTTCTACTAAACAAGCATCAAAATTATGTGGAATAAATTCTGCATCACTTGCCTACACTACATCTCCTACAGCCTTTAGTGTCAGGAATCTTCACAGAGATAGCAAACTTTCTGTGGATTGAGAGAGAACACGTATCTCAGCAAGAAAACCTTTCACAACCACAACAAACAGCATAGCTGTCTCTTATTGCCCTTATGTGTCAATTTAAAAATGTTTTACAATGGTGTCACCCAGTGGTGGAATCAAGAATTACACTTTTTTATTGTACAAACAACCTTCCTTCAATGTTCATATACTAACTCAGGTCTTCTTCCGGCCTGACATCAGACAGAATTTCAAGTTGTTACATTTCATTTCGATCTTAAGTCACTCACTGTCTTCACTCTAAGTGATTTCCATGCAAATGAAAGCTTTGGTTGTTGTGTGATGTATTGTAATTTGGGCAGTGTGCTTAGTTTTTATTTTTCTGTTTAAAACGTGGCAGTTCAGTTCATAGTACAGCTCAACAGAACCCCAAATTATGGTTCTGGGGAAAAAGGTGAAATGAGAACAAGGCAAAGCAATAACAGAAACTAGACTGATATTTTATCAGCACTGCCCCCATAAAATATGTTCCGTAATCTGAAGAAGAAACCCTGTTTCATGGCATAATGCGAAAACCAGTCAACTGAACTCCATGGAGGGACTGAAGGATGTGGACACAGGCAGTCCTGTCCTACCTGGGGTTAATCCTCTCAGTGAAGCGATTGGTGCCGAGTGACAGACTGCTGTGTTTTTTCTGCAGATGTCCTCTCTGTTCAAACAGAGTCGTCAGACTGTGGGAATAAAGCTGGGAAGACTTCCCTGCAGGATGGACACTTCCTTGAGCAGCAGATAATATACAGCACTCTGACGTAAACAGATGTGTGAGGAGATTCTTTTTACCTGATACAGACATCAGCACATTGTTCATAACATACAGCCATGTACATCGCTGAGGGAGCAGCTGCAGGGAGGCAGAAAAAAAA
>JAPZDZ010000016.1:912391-940320 GCA_029783805.1 Acanthurus tennentii | reverse complement strand
TGTAAAGACTGAGCAGTTGTTTTCTTAACATCAGAGCTGGTTTAAGTTGTCAATGTCTGACCAACAGTGTGTGTTGGCTTAGCTGGTATTGTTTGTTACTGTTGATCTGCTCTGTTAACAGGCTCTTGGTGATGATGGAGACAGATTACATTCAAGTTCATACAACATTTCTCTGACTAATGTAATTATTTATACATAAAATTGAAATATACTTACAATCACTGACTATGTGAAGATGAAAGTGTTGATACTTGCAAGATAACTCTAGAGTGAGTACACTATAGACTGTTGGGGTGCTACACTGCCTGCACAGTTACTACTGTTATTGTACTATTCAGAAAATTAATTTGTGAATATCTGAGTGCAGAACCTTTTACATCCACACAAGATGCATCTAGGAATCTATTTTCCCCCACCTCTGATATACAGCCTGTGAGACCTTTGGATACAAAATATTCCCAACCAACCTCACCAACACAAACTCTTACCTGTCCAAATCACCTCGTTCATACAGCAACCAGAGGAGTTTCTGTTCAGTTAGGGGGGAAAAGAAAAGAGAGATCAGGGCGATACAAGCAAATAAAGACAAATCGTCAAGCAAAGAATGAATGTGGTTGACTGTTAAGAGCTGTGCAATTTACCAATGGTGTTAATGTGTGTAACATATACTCCCGCACTGTTTATTTTCTAATAACGCTCCTTTAATTACCTCAACTATAGAGAGATGTGGGCCTTATTTCAATAAACGAATCACTATCAAACATCATAGCTGTTTGTGTAAATGAAAAACTCAAAGAACAGCAAATGTAACTCTGATAAGCCAAGTTCAGACTGAGTACACATGCAGCAAAATGCATTTCTGTGCACCATTCTGCAGGACATTAAATAGAAAAAGATCATGTGAATTCTCATCTTAAAAATGTGTCATTTTATATCTGAGAGAACATCACATTTTTCAGTTTCAGATTGGCTCCCTAACATTTAGGTCACCACTTCCTCTGACATCTGCTGTGAAACTGAAGATGGTGGTGTGCTATGACAGATTAAAAAGCCAGACCTGTAACAGCCCGAGGCACACTACAAGTGACACTGCTCACCTGTTGTAGCTGCAGGAGCTCAGAGCTGTCAGTATGAAGGTCCAGTGAGGGGTTGATGGCACAAACCATGAAGGCCACTTCCATGTTTCTGTCACATTTCATGTAGGAGCCCTTTAGATAAAGCCAACTCTGAAGGAGACACAAACACAAACAAGGTGAACATTAAAATAACAGGAAGTATATGCCAAATACCATACACTGTCTGTGTCTAAAGCAAAAGTCTAGTTTGTATAATACTCGCACATTCTGCTCATGTTCAGCTTTCCTTTACTGTCTACATCTAGGAAGGGCCACCTTCATTAGGAAGTGAGCTGTTAATAGAGATGCAGTAAAAGCCTGTTGTCTTTATCCAGCCTCTCACAGTGACTACTTCTGCTGGTACTCTTGCTTCTTGCAGTATTAGTAGATTTGCCATTAATAAAGAAATGTCTGTGACAAAGCTCTGCTAATTCGGAGATGAACACATTTTACTTCTTATAGATTCTTAACGATAAAAATCCCCAGTTATTTTTTGAATTTAAATGTTCTTACAATGAACCTGCAAAATCAGCAAATGTTGGATTTTCATCAGCAGCAATTTTACATGGCTCCTTTACAGGTGCATGTGAACAAGATAAAACAGCAACATAAAGCAGATATTTAAAGTACAAAAAGAGATGACGGAGAGAAACGAAACTTCAAACCACAGAAATTCAGTTCAAAACTACACAAGTACTGACAGCTGAAAGCACAGATGCGCCTTTCTCTCTTGTCTCCTGCATGGACATGAGTTAAGTTATGAAACACATGGAGGAGGGTGTTCAGCTCTACTCTAGAGAGGGTCCATCTCACCTCTGCACGTCTTAACTGCTACTGGGGACACAATTCAGCACACATGGTTTGATTCACTGTGGCAAAATGTACCAATAGAAAGGTCCTACAAGTTTTTTTAGAGAGCTTGTTAAAACAGGAGCACAAGATATCTTTATTAAGAAACTCACTTATCACTTTATGTACAAATTCCGGCACCAGAAACCCCCCCAATGCTCTGACTAAATCTGACTCAGGGGGATTTACACTTTTAATGTAGAGCACTTTGTCCAGGCCAAAGAAAAAAAAGATACACCTCAGATATGGTCTCTTTCATTTTCACAATGATTTACAGGCTGACTTATAACCCAGAGGTTTAAACATTAAGTCATATAGACTGACAGATAACTTACTTTATGCAGTTTATGGTATGAATTTCTACAATATCTGACCTAAATACTTACACAAGAGTAAATAAGAATCTGTTTACTGGCAGTGTGTTATGCTGTGTATTGCTAAGTCATACATGTTTGTTGATCTTTTCTGGTATCACAAAGAGCTCATCAAAAAAACAACAGGTGCCTTCATTTACATTTTAGTTACCATTTTGTATTCTTAATCTGAACTGCATTTTGGGTTTGTTCAAGTGATTTGGGAGGGTTTTAACATTTAAGATAACCAGAGTTTGCTTTCACCTTCTCACTGACTCCTGCTGACACTGTTTGTCCCCGTCGGTCCTCGTTACCCTTCCCATGCCAGGTGACCTCAGCTGTCTCTTCACCGTTTTTGCCGAAAATCACCCAGGCATGGTCCTCAGACAATGCCAGGTGGACATCCTTCAGACCTAGAACCTGGCAGGCTGCTACCACAGCAAATGCCACACCAGAGCTGTCCAGTTTGGTACCTGGTTCAAGTAAAACATTTTTTTTCATAAATATTACATCACCAATACCAAATTGGCACAAAAATGTATTCATGAAATTCATTATTTTTTTTTCTTTTTGTAAAGCTGTACCAGTGATAAGACTGAAGAGAGATTGGATATGAGCTCGATCCTTGAAGTAAGAGCGGCTTAGACTGTTCCAGATGACATCTGACACTTTCTTCACCAGCTCCCTGCTGGACCCTGCAGCAGTCCTACGATACTGGGACAGGTCCACTGCTCCACGGATCTGGGCTGTGAAGCGTTCGTACAGTGCAGATATCATGCCCAGCTCCACTGTAGGGAAGCAGGAGTTGGGACAGTCCGGTTCAAGTGGCTCAAACCGGACCCCTGGAACATTTATTGGGATGACTCTATTTACAGCTAGGAAGTGCTCAACAAAACCCAGGACCAGTGAGAGAAGGGCTAAGTCAGGCTCAGACTTGCGGAGCTCAGCATCAAACAGCTGAACCACACCATCGATCCCTCGCAGGGGAAAGTGCTTCTTCTGGGCTGAGTGCAAACCCATGATGTCCACCGTCAGTCAACTTAGATGCTCTCCTCACCTGCAGTGCTAAATGTTACAAAGAAGTTAGTTCAACTATACATGCTATTAACACACTGTATCTGTACAAAGCTGGATTCTTTATTTTTAGGATATGATTTTTTTTTGCCTATCTACTCTGTCTATGGCTCTTAGATTTGAGCCCACTTGCTCTTAATAATAGCAATAATAATGATAACAATAAACAAAATAATTAAACAAATAAGTAAATGAAATTAAATATTTTTTTTAAAAAAGGGCTTAATTACTTCAAAAGCTGGTTGCTTTAGTTTTTTTGTCAAATGTTACTCAAATAAAGGGCAAACTTCCTCACATTTTAATAAAATTAAAGTAACAGTACTACTGTATCATTCCCTTTTGCTTAAGAAAAATGTAATGGTTTTAGAAATGCAGCTTGTTTTTTAAACTTTGTCAGCCTATAGTCAATCAGTTTTCATATGATTATTTAAATATATTATTTAGAGTACATCCGCAGATGTAAATAACATCTCTTAAATTTTAATTAGTTTGCTTATATAAGTTACACTTTTCCACTAGGCAAAGCAATATGTCTTGTCATATATTTTATAGAGCTTGGTACAGTGTTCTGAGTATTTTGACGTGTCGGCATTAATGAATAGCCCTTTAAGACTCAGAATAAAAAATTTCCATGTAATTAGAACCGCCTCGTCCTAGACAAATAGAGTATAAACGTATACGCTGACCCACGGCGGAGCGGCTTGACTCGTTGCATAATGTTGGTTACATCAATGCCGCTACCAGGGCTATATGGCGCTTTGGTGGGCGGGGCACTCCCACATTCAATACAGAGCCGCAATAGAAGCTCAAGGATGTTCATAACTATAACAAATATTGTTCCATGAAAGTCACTACAAAGCACCACTGATGCTCACAGTCCATCAGTATAGACTGCAATACTTCAATAGATTAATCAGTTCTCTACCGTTAAGTGGTTGGTTGATGTAGGCTAACTAGCTAACTTTATTAAGTTAAGTTAACGTAAGCTAACGGTACCCATTCATGTTTACTATCGGTGTTGCTTTTACGATTGAATAAAAGCTTTTTAATTGGCCAAATGAGATACAGACTACGAAATACTCCTGGACAAGAAAGTAGCCCACGATGTGGCACACCGCTCGGGAGCAGCTGGCTATTGAGAGAAGCAGCTAACAAGCTAACGAGCGGCTACTTAGCTAAACTCACCACTTTTGTATAACGCTTATCCCTTAGCACTCCCTCGAAATATGCCTCCTCAATATGCCTCAACGCGGTTTTATCCTTGGGTCTTATCAGCGTAAATACTGACCATTGTGTTGGAGCTTACATACCCGTTTTTCTCACAGCCTCAGACACATGTTTTTGTTTGTGTCCCCCTTCTTTTGCCGCGCAGTTTGGTCTGCCCTAAAACTCACTTGCAGTGTGTCACCGCTTTCTACGTTTGCGTAACAGAGTAGATCTCACAAGCGATAGGCAGCTCGTTACACAGCGCGGCTAAACCTCGACAGGCCCATCCCTACGGTTAAAGATCTTAACCACTGCGCACAAGCTTTCCTCTCATGTACGCCGGGAAATGTAGTTCAAAGCATGTTATTTGTTGAAACCCCAATAGAGGGCAGCATGATGTCATTATTTGATATATTGCTACAAAATGGAACAAAGGTAACCATTACATAATGGAGAACAGACAATAAATACCCCGGTTTAAAATTTACATTGTGCTATGAAGTCACTGCACCTGAGATCTTTATTCAAGGGAATCTGATCAATGTGATAATGGCTGTCTCTTTTTAAAAAATGGCTCAAACATACATCAATGTATGCATTCAAAGCATATTAAGTCCGTTACTTTGCAGAAAAATCTGTAGAATTTGCCCCATATTCGTTCAATGCAGCCTCCAGCGACATAACAACCAATTACCAGTTTGAAGAGAACCCACTTTTGTCCACAGCAGGTATAACATGGTGTCTGTGTTCAAGAATATTCCTCTTGCTGCCTTCAATTGCTGTCGAGTTTTTCTAAGTGTTTACAAACTTCATACTAGAATTGTAAATGCTGTCCAAAACAGTTATATTTTACAATACAGAGTAGCTGGAATATATATTTAAAAGGAAGTTAGCATAAAGAACATGTTAGAAAACGGCGGAAATTACAATAATTGCTAGGTTTTTATGTTATCATACTTCAACTCAGAGACAAGTCATGTTTCTCAAGTTGGAGTTGAGATGTCGGAGCTTAAGACGAGACCTCAAACGTATCTCACTCCGACATGTTTTATTTTCCCCTCCTCCATAGTCCGCCTTGTTTCCCTCCATCTCCGCTTATCTCTCAGTGCTCGGACGTTGCGTAAAGGTGCGGATCCAAGTCCCACTCTTGGGGAATTTAGGGGAAAGTCAGACGAAACATACGCTTTCAAAGAACAGTATAGGACTATTTGAATTGAAAAGACAGATATTTCACTACCTTTGTGCAGTTGTTTTGTAACTACAGTAAAATGGATCCAATGACTCAGTCCGCCCAGATATCATCGTCGCAGGGGTTTGCCGATGGACAAAATTCTGCTACCAAAGAATCAAAGCTGTCTGGTAAGAAATAGCATAACAGTACGTAAGCTAGCTTAATTCCGATTTCCACTTTTTTAACCGTTATGTACTCTAAAACCATTTGTGTTTCGGATTTAATCTTCTGGCATATTGATGATTTCTTTGGTTTTACAGTTCATAACGCAATATTTCAATTCAGAAATGCAATTACCGTTATGAAGAAACCTCTTTCTTACGCGACCTTTGTTTGTCCTATACGTGGTTGTTTAAGCTTGTTGTAGTTATGTGTGAAAAACCTGTGTTAGCGAACTTGCCCGGACACACAGCTAACATTACTAATCATGCCCTCTGTAGCCTTGGCCTTTGCTGGTACGTAGGTTACACGCCGATAACTCAACACAGAACGGCTTTTATCAATCTGTCACTCTTGGTTTCCTCCCTGGTAAGCACAAGCACATATCCAATGTTGTTGAGCTCGAGGAAAGACATTAAACTGAACAGTATATTTTGGCAGCCAAATAGCCAGCTAAACAGTAAAACAGGATTTGTTGCTGCTTGCCAATACGCAGCCGTATTATGTTAATAGTAATGAGTCTAATTAAGAAAGACTGCGATATTAGTGGGGGTAATTTGAGAAAAATGACACATTTTATTAAACTGCGTGCTGGTTAGTGTTATTGAAGTTAGCCCAATTTGAATCTGTATCCCATTACCTGTTAATATAGTCTTACATCATACTCTATGAGTTTAGTATTTTTGTTTATAAGTGAGCTCTACATAGCTTTTTTTCACTAAAACGTTTAGGGTGACAAAGCGTTATTGTGGTTAAATGTTGCGATGCTCTGCACTGCAGATGCATTGTTACTGGGCAACTGCCAGTATAGGGAGGACCTCTTAAAGGCACATTGGCCTTTTTGTTTCGTGGTTTTGATAATGGTTAACAGCCCCACAAGAAAATATCATGCTTCAGTCTCTCATTTCTGTTAAACTACTGTCACTGCCTTCATTTTTTTGGTTTACATTTCACAGTTTCGTGGTATAGACAAGACATTAAAATATCAAAACAAAGGGACATGGTTGTCCCTTAGGGCCTTATGGGCAGGTTATTGTCTATGAGGGAGTGGCAGGGAGTGTGTGTGTGTGTGTGTGTGTGTGTGTATGTATGTGTGTGTGTGCGCGCGCGCGTGCGTGCGCCTGCCTGCCTGTGCATATGTTTGTGTGTTAAGCTGTCTGATCTGAACTCCATGGCTCAACATGTGAAATGTGTAAGAATCCTTCAAAGCCATGTTTTGTCAATCAACAGGATTGAAGGCCTTAAAGAATTACAGCACATGTGGGCTTGGGCAATAACTGGAGGTGCAGGGTGTGGCCCTCCCTGAGTCTCAATTTGATTTTGAAGTTGGTATCAATAAGAGGACAGCAAAGATTTCTATTAATGTACCAGGACGCAGAAGTAAGCACATAAAAACACTTAGGAAGGCTTTTAGCACCATGATTTTTCTGTGTTTACTATCATGTGATGCCATATGACCGAAAAAAAAGTAACAAAAATGTTCAAATTCTAAGCTTTAATAATTGGAATCTGGTGTCTTATTCAGTGATTATGTTCCAGTCTTATTCCAGCATCCTCTGCTTTTTCTCAGAAAAGCAATCATGAGTTTCGACTGTAATAAACCAAAGAAAATCGTGGTTAACTTAAATTTTGCCTGCTCTGCAATCAATATTGGTTGTTGGAGAAAAATAACAGCTGCACTGAGGGCTAGTCAAAGTTAGTCTGGAAATGGAACTCTGCAATTGTTGTTTCTTTTTCACAAGCAGTGACATATTATTACCTTCAGGGCCTGTCAATAAAATCCATTGACATGCAGCAGGTGAGGATTAGGGAAAATGGGGTTTTGTATAACAAAAACTTTGTTAGCTGAGCTTACATTGGAGCTGCAGTACTAACTTCTACAAGAATGTTCAAGAATGTACAAGATGTTCAATAATTTATCTTTTTTAAACAATCAATTAATCAATCAAGAGGGAACCACATTTTAATTTCATAATACAACTTGTTGTATAATGAAACTTTGTAGTATCAAAGTCCTGCCCATATGGCTGCCCAGCTCAGTCTCGGGGTATATTCAGCTGTCAATCATGACGTAACAGCCCCTGTTTAAGCATCAAGTTACAAACTGAAACCAAACTAATCAGAATCATGTTACCAACAGCATTGTACCTAAATAACAGAGACCATCTTTGGGGAATATGTATTTAATGTGTACTTTTGATTATTGAGTATTGCCCCTGTTCCACCTGCTAACATGGAGGGGGCAAGAGTTATGACTCATACTGCAGCTGGACAACACGGAATAATCAAGGCATTTTGGCTTTACTTTTGAGGATCTGTAATGTCTTCCATCTTTTCCATACAATGGTATGACCTGAATATATGGACAAAACAACCAAAAAGGGTCAGCCCTACAAAGAAATACAAAATTTTAGTATTTGTTGTAGGGGAATGCTTGGTGTATATTAACTAAACATACATCATGGTATGTTTTAAATTCAGTAGTGTTCCACACAGCTGTGTCATAAACTGCACAGGCATAGCTTTTTATGATTTTTTCTTTGAGCTATTTTTTGTGCCAGAACTATATTTTCTAGGTTAGACTCAAAAAGACTTGGCTCTTAACGACAGACTAAACCAAACTCAGTGATTATACGTTGTTTTAAACATTCTAGGACAGATAACAGGCGATGTCCTCTGCAAACTTTAGTCATTAAACCACTGCTGGGTCACCTCAAAGTGTGGACTGACAGGTTTGAAGTGGTTCATTGTGTTGCTTAACCATAATTTACAATGATGTAATTTCAGAATGAAAGCAAATTTTACTAGTACAATACTAGTAAGAGCAGGATGAGTATTTAAGAGTAGGTAGAATATAGAAATATAAGAAAAATTCTCAAACAATAGCTTTTATTTACTTAAGCTGCAAAGAGAACCAGGCTCTAATTGACACATGCTCACGTAAGAAACATTTATTTAAGTCTGCATTCCTCTGTTATGTAGGTATATGATATACTCTAGGAAAAAGCCTTCTAGTTCTCTGATCATCCTCTGTTTTAATTTGCTATTATTTAAAAAACTGTTTTTGTCTTTAGCATATTGTATGCTTCTGCAGTACGACAGAAATATTTTTCTCATTCACTTCTTGTTTGTTGCTTCAACTATCCTTTTTTTTTTTAAAAAAATGTCAAAATACACTCACTGAAAATTACCTCTGCCTTAACTTTTTGATATTAAAACCTGCCATGACTAAAATAGCATCCACCCTTTATGTGATATGCTTTTAATTTGAAACTGAATGTACAGGAAGTGTTTGTTTGCTATGACAATACTGTAGCTTTTTTCCAAGCCACAATGCAGCACCCCCTCATGTATTTTATATATCCTTGAATAATTGCCACATTAGTAATACGTTGGAATTCTTTTAAAGACTTCATGACATGCACCTTGTCCATATTAGGCAATTCTTTTTGTAGTATTTGTAATAGAAATCTACAGTAGGTTTATCTTCCAGTCTTTGGACGTCACAGCTACCAGATGGCCTGGCTTGCCTTTCCAGCTTCTGTCTGAAGCTGAGCCCATTCCACTTGACTTGCACACTGATGAGTGACACTAGTCACAAAGGAAGTGGCACACTTCAAAATGAGGACCTCATTTCTCAAACTACATTGCATCCATTTTAGGGGAAGTAAGCAGGGAATTTAACCACATATTGCTGCATTATGTTATATCATAATTGGAAACAGTTTAGAATGTTTTTCAACCTTACACACTCTGATACACCCAAGAATAACCCCCAGCTTAGTGTTTGACAACCGCAGGTCTCTGTTAAGCATTAGAGCTGCGTTCATATTTCCTCAGAGGAATGTTCTGCCATGAGCCAGTCAACCCTCATATTGCTGATCACTAAAACACTTGATTATTATGTTTTTTCTTCTTAACTTACACAACATTATTT
Organism: Acanthurus tennentii; assembly: GCA_029783805.1. Lineage (NCBI taxonomy): Eukaryota > Metazoa > Chordata > Actinopteri > Acanthuriformes > Acanthuridae > Acanthurus > Acanthurus tennentii. The sequence goes on along the minus strand of JAPZDZ010000016.1, from coordinate 930,396 downwards.
TAATGAAATAGTCAGTTGTTTACTTAACTAAGTGCTATTCCTACTGTACAAACCAACACACATTTCTTTCCTAAAAACTGACTGAAAATAATAGGTTACCTGAAGGGGTAATTTTTTTGTTCTCTCTGTTCACTTCTATGGTCAAAAAAAGAACATAATTTAACAGTGTTCTTTAATGAACTTATAGTTCAGTGAAAACACGTTTTTATCTGTTGATCATGATATGTGCTTAAACAACTTGAAAGTGAAACACACATGCAAAGCCTCAAGGAACACAGAGTTCTTTCCGCTTCCTTCTCTTTTTGCACTTGTCTTGCCAAGAAAGCCCTCCTCCCTCTACTCCCTGCCATAGCTGACCATATCACTGAGGTCATAGAGGCAATCAGATAGCCCTCAGGGGTGGACAGTACAGGATAGCTGAAACACCAGGGCAGAGATGACAGGCACTGCAGTAGACCCACTTTGCACTGTCACTTCCACTAAGAGATGAGACTAAGAGGTTCAAGACCACACAGTGGCAAAGCTCACTTCTAACTCGTGTGCCGTTGACAGATTCTCACAGGAGAACCGAGGTATTTAGAATGTTGGTGTGACGGCATGGGGGCAGCCCCTTGTCACACAGAACAGTGGACACAGCTAGACATAAGACGATGTTCCATAAATCAGTATGTTATATGTTAACAGTGAATCCAATAGAGCTAGGTGACGAAACAATCTTGATAGGGGAACATGATAAAAAAAAAATTACATTAATAATAAAATATCACACAGAAAAAAAAAAATACTAACAGCCAATTAGTCTGCAATTTCTGTTTGCATGTCTCAGTGCCTGACCATGTCCTCCAGCAATACATTGCTTGAGCTCCTTGTGAAAACAGTGGATACAAACATGGACGTCCTTGGTAAAAGAGGAATAATAATCTGTGAAACTGGGGGCAAAAAAGTAAGTTTTGTATTTCTGCTTCTGCTCTCTATCAGGTTTTTGTTGCTGCCTGTCAGCACCATAAAGGTGTGGCAAAACTTGTCACTCACAGTGCTGACTAAGATAGTCTGCAAAAGATGGCATTGCTTCAAAACAAGACAGGAAAAACAACAAAACTTTCTGTCGCCTGGAAAAAGTGTAATTACAGCGACCACACATATAATAAATTAGAATGCAGGCTTGTATTTTTTGTTTAATATAGCATGCAATAAAGCATCTGTACAAATTTAAGTTTACATTTAGATATTGTTAAATATATGCTATATCACAAAATACCTTCAAAGCCAAGAACTGTTTTTACAGCTAAACATCTCCATTATGTAATTCTATTATTTATGTTAAATTATATTTAAAAGTTTAACTAATAAACTTTGGGTTCAGTCATTTTAAGGATACTCTTTAAACTGGCAACATCAAATTGTATTTATCAGGCTAATTATAGATATTAATCAGTGTTAAAAAATGATGTAGTTCCATTAACAATGTCTATATGAAAGGACATGCTTACAGTGAGAGAGACAAAGCCAAAAAAATATCCCCAACCCTACAAAGGATATCAGTCTGTTTTAGCTCATTGTTTTGGTTGAAGAGCACAAATGCTCTAATCTCTTCCGCCTCAGCAGCAGCTGCTTTTTGGCCTAAAAGCTAGTAAACTGATTTTACACCTCTTATCCTGCAACAATCAGCAGGCTTATTTATTTATTTGTTTGTTTGTTTGTTGGCTGTTGACAAATGTGGCTTGCAGCTAAAGATCCAGATATTTTTCTCAGTAGATGGGGAAAACCAGAGATAGGAGGAGAATGAATGCTGAACTTTAACATTGGCTACAAATACAGCAGCTTTGGGATGCTTGCATTGCAGTATACAGGAATAAGAAAATTGTATCCTAACATGTTTGTTTGGACACCTTTATAGGGAGGTGTTGTGTTTTTCAGCTTGTTTGGTGCTACCATAAACGTTTAAAATGCTCAGTAAAGAGGGCCAATCTAAAACCTAAAAGTTAAATCTCTGTGCTAATTTTAATGTGTTATGTCAGTTCTGATTCATGTATTCAGATTTGTCTTTTCTCTCTCTGCTTAGCCTTAGACAATGTCAAGTGCACTCAGGTCATGTGCAGCTCTCTTTGGATTCGTGTATTTTTGTTTCATTTCAACTATTTATTGATGCAGTACAATGTTACGAAAAATGAGACGGTTGTTGCAATATTACAGAAGGACATTGCACAGTTTGTGCAATAAAACTCTGTAAGAAGAAACAGGACAGATGAACAGTGAAGGTTGAAAACTACAGCCATTAAGACAAGTACAGTACAATTCATCCATTTACATTCAGCTGCAAAGTTATGTTGGACTTGTGCTTGTGGCATAACACAAGGTACTTTTATGATAAGGATGGCTAAATGGGTAAAAGGCAGGGCTTAGAATAATAATTATGATAATAATAATCAATAATAATGATACAAATGGAGGAGATGGTGATTTTCAGACTTGTAGGATTGTGAACTCATCATGTCAGGCAACTGGCCAGAATGTTTCGGAGGACTTGGATGTGTGGGCATATGGCAGGCCCAGGAATGGCAGCAGGGGGCAGGACAATGGGGTCCACCCAGGTGGTATTAAAAGATTTTTTTTTTTTTTTTTTTGAAAGGAGGGAACAATTGATCTGTTTGCTTGATATTTTCAAGGTCACATCAGCGAGAGTCCAACACAAAGGTTGCATTTCACAGAAAACATCTGGTTCCCTTATAACATACTTTATAATTACTGTGGTAACCTAATAAATGATAAAGATATGAGTTATGTTTATGGGGACTTGTCATTAAAGTATTATTCTATATTATTTATCATTAAACAATAAAGTATTATTTATATTTTACTTTGCAAAAAGTTTGCAATACATTTTTTTAGTTTCATATTTATGTGTATACTTAACCTACCTATCAATATATATATATAAAATAAATAATCTCTGTGCTGCCTTCTTAACTCTATTCCCATCACTTCACCTCTGACAAATGTGGAAACACAAGTAAGATGAGGAGCTTACATTGACATTGGTCAAAAAGTGAAGGTGTGGTGTGTTATAAGGGCAACTGTCGTTTGAATCTTAGAGAAGGAATGCCGCACCACATTGTTACAACAACCCTAACCTGCCCAGCCTGTATAAACTCCAACCTGTACACCCTTCTTGAGCTGAATGGAGATGCCACACCTCCTTACATATTTTTCTCCTGGCATTCCCAATCCTCCTGATGACGAATGAAAGTGAGGTGTAAACTCTAATGACTTCATCTTAACCTTGATATGGAGGCTCTATTCCAAACGCAAGAAAAAGCATGAAATTGAAATGGTTTCAAAGTTGCTTTCCTCTGAATGAAACAGATTTCCTTCCATACAAGCATGAGAGCATTAGATCTAACACTGCTATAAGGTGAAGGAATAGCTTTCAGCTGGTGTTTCACCTCATCTCAGAAACCTTGAACAGTTTAATTTTAGGTCACACACCAAACAGGGAAAATCGTGTCTTTCTAAAAAAGTAGCAAACACAACCTGTAAGGGGAGCACTTTTGTTTAAATATTGTATGCTGTGACATTAAGATTGCCTTCACCTGAGGGGCCTTGGCCAAACCATTTCATAACCTTTTGTGTCTTGTGTCTTGCTGGTTTTTAGCTCATCAACATAAACCATAGGAGAAGTTCTAAAGAGGAAATGGTGGTCTTTTGGTTATAGTCAGTTTGTAGATAACACTTCAGTTTGCTCGTCATAACACCAAAGCAAAGTGAGAAGTGCTTTTGTCTGCTTAAAATAAATGTCTTGGTCTTGCCTGTGTAGCAAATTTAAGTGCATGTGTTTAAGTAATCGTAGGTTTACTGAAGTAAACAACATGAGCATATGCATGGGGCATTTCTCTTATCATTAGTCTTCTCTGGTCTTTATTTGAAGTAGTTTTGTATAGCAGGTAGATTTGTTAAGGCTGGATAAGTTCTATCTTATCTTTCTCTTAATTTGAATGCATTCATTTAAATGAGTACAGTGAATAGGAGTTATTTACCCCTTCTAGGATGATCATTCTTCTGTCCTTTATTTTTTCAGATTCCTTTCTTTCCTCTTCGCCTGTATCTCTCATTCAGTCTCCTCAAGGCAAGTGTATGGTTCTCTTACGCTGCTCGCCTGCTTTCTCCTTCTGTCCTGTACTCTCTGCTGCTGTACTGCTGTACGTCATTCCTTTTTTCTAGTGCCCCTCTCCCTGCTCCAAAGAGTCCAATGAAAATAGAACAAACCTGCAAAGAAAACCAACAATACAGTCAACTCTTTTCCTGGCCCCAGCTCTTTTCCCAGCTCGACTGGTATTTACCTACCCCTCTTCCTACAAACCTTGTCATGGTATTCCATCGGTTTCCAACATGGCTAAATATTAGTAACTGCATTAATTGTTAGTTAGCCAGGTAGCACAGCTACTCCTATTTTCAAAGACATATGGCACTGGTAATTGTCTTCACCCTCCCCCAACCCTCTCTGCAACTTGAGATGAAACCTTACCCACTAATGCCATTAATAGCCAACATGACCTATTGACTAGTTCCTTGTTAGTTTATTGCTAGGGCTGCATGAAATATATCAGAATATAACTATATAATAAGCAGCAGAAGCTCAATCAACAGAACTTACACAGATATTTGTGGTACATTTTAAACAATGTGCCTCAGTTGCCTTGGAGGCAATTGATCAAATTGGCATGAATCACCAGCTTTTCTGTGTCAGAATTCACTGCTGCTTGCTCTTGGCAATCTCTAATATTTTTACAGACACCAAGAATTAGATATGTAAAACCTAGTCACTGCAGCTGCTGACAATCTCCATTTCAGTCTTTACTGCCTGCTAGCAAGCATTATGTAGGTCAGCAGCACTCACTGTAGGTTCAAGATAATCCCAAGATTGCCACCTTATTTTAAGAAAGCAGAGAAGTTCAAGTTCACATTGTGCGCACAAGAGCAGAAACCTAAAAATGGATCAGGTTGGTGTCCCCAGGGGGTGGTCCTACCTTCTTGATGCCCTAGTATCCGAACCCCCCCTCAGCTCCAGTAACAACTGGGCCCTGGAGGATGAGTGGCACTGGAGATATCATCCACCGCCCAGCGGCCTGGGCCTGCCATTGCCTGTGGCTGCTCACTTGCCCTCCACCCCACTATCTGCTTATAGCTTCATAGGCTTTGTGCATGTCTCTCATCCTTGCTTGGGTATTAAAAAGTAGGTTTTCTTTGACCGGTTCTGCTTCTTTATTTCCAGATTATTTTTATGCTGTGATTTTTCTCAGTGTTAGAGCTCCACACTTATGTAAACAAATGGTATCCAATACTGTGAAGGTAGTTTTTGCCAAATTGTTACATATATGGTAAGATATAGTTCAGGCATTATTATCAATCACACTATTACCATTACACGCAAGTATCCAACCCATTCACTTTAAGAGAGTAATGATGAGACCTGTCCCCATGGAATTTAAACTTTCAACAACTTGCCTCCTTCTCAGCCATGATACATGATTTGGCTTATATATTACAATATTTTGCCATAAAATAATGCCTATGGTTGTGTTAAAGTAAATAAGTGAAAAACGTATTAACTGAACTAGTTTCTGTTTTTTACATGTTTTGTTGTAATAAGTGTTATTTATAGAGATTTTTGTGACCCAACACCTCCCCCCAAGGTCAGCTTGCTGGCTCCTGTGGGGGTTTGTCCCATACTCAAAGGTCAGAAATTAAATCTAATGTTGAGGGAGAAATTAGGTTTTTCTTTAATTGTAACAAATGACTGCCATTCTCAGATCACGTGCAAAAACACTTAAAGCAAGTTACTGAAGAGAGCTGATTACATAAATCAGATGTGGAAAACTTCCAAGGCCTTATTTGGCAGATTATTACAAAGCAAAGTTGTTATCCACTTTATCTGATCCACGTTTGTGAAAACACTAATGAAATATAGTTTGTTTGGAAGTCAAGGTTCCAACCAAGTTGCCCTAGCTCTTGACTAACATCAGTGGATATGTTTTCAGAACACAGGCTGTTTTGGCCTTTGTTTACTAGTACAGAACCAAAGAATTAAAATGCTTTTGGCTAGATGGAAAAGTCCATTCATGTGGCCTAGTTTGAACAAGGCATTGTATTGTGGTCAAGGGAAGTGGGAGTCTTATACAAGACAAAGTGGATCAGTCAATTGGCCATCAGTGGAAAAGTCTGTTTAAGCAGTGGTAGAAAAGGGGGAAGGATATTGGGGTTATATTAACATCGCAAGGCACATTCCAAAACGGTCAAACCTGAACCTTGCATTAAAACAAAAATAGTGGATCTCTGTTTGCAGAATAAAAGTTAAATTGCAGTCATTAGAATGTAGAGGTTGGTGTGCACAGGTTGAGTTGGGCAGCTAATGTTAATTTCCTTTTACAACTGCCAACACCATGTCATGATAGTTTGTTTCGTTTGTTGAAAATGACAAAGAAGATTATTGGTGCTGGAAAGGATCATTTGATTGTTGGAACAGTTGCTTAGAATTTCTTTTGAACTCTTTGGGCCCCAGGATATTGTGTCTTGAAAGCAGGGTCCTGCATTCAAAGTGACTGTAAAAGCCTCTTCAACTGTGTAACTGGGGAAATGGCGTTGTTCAAATGACCTGATTAACTGCACAGGGACAGCAGTATTGTCTAACTCATGGCATAATTTTATCCATTTTGGTATCAGATAATTACATAGTTTTGATTATGTTATAATAGGCAGAAAACAAATACTAATTATGTAGCAAATAACTGACCGGTCCAATGAATGAAGTTCTTTTGAGTGTTTGAGATATTTTCAAGATTTATCCTTGTCTTTTTTTTCCCCTTCTTTTAAATTCCTAGTAGGGCTGGGCGATATGGTCTAAAAAAAATCTCAGATTTTTTCACAAAAAATCCTGATTCACAATTTAAATCGATTTTTTTCACCCTAGGTTGTTTTTTGTTTTTTGGTGGCGGTGCTTGGGCTGCCGCGGTCTTGTTCATTTCATAGGGAGCAACACCTCTCCCACTCGGCAGCATGCCTCTGTTTGAGGTGCTACAGTAAATTAGAAGTACTGCTACCTTTGGTAGCAACTTTGCAGTGAGGTGCTATTTGTTCTGTGTCTGACGCCACAAACCCGAACCAATTTCAAATAACTGAAGATACGTTTCCTTTCTTCGGAGTGAGAGCTGCACTGCTCGCCGCCATGTTGTTTGTGTATTAAGTGTGGGGGGGAGGGGGGCGCGCACTCCATGCTCTCTGAACTATGGGAGTCCAGCAGGCAGGTGTTGGTGGCGGAAGTTGATGAGAAAATTGATTTCATTAAAACAAATCGACATTAAGTACCAATTCAAATTAATCTATAAAATCGATTTATCACCCAGCCCTAATTCCTAGGTTAGAAAAGAGGCACAGAAATGCAGTTTGTGGATAATGGCAGACAAGCAATACCCGCCAGGGTTCTGTAGTGCAAGTATTTTGCTCACATTTTCCCTAACAATAAATGTGTTTGAAGCTGTGAAATACTTCACCAAATGGTAAAATACTTCACAAGCATAGTGTGCAAGTGAAGATAATCGGTTTATTTTCATTGGCTAATTGTAACTTTGTATCTTAAACTGAGTATAACTGCTTCCTTGAATCCCAAAGAAGATTTCTTTTTATTGAGTTGAGGAATCATTTAGTAAAAGTTGAACTGTGGATGGTATTCGTTTCTGTACAATTCAATGTGGTAGACTCCAAAATCTTCTCTTTTTTGTGTTTCCTGTTGCCTGGTAGTGCCTTTCAAATTACCTGGTTGGTAGGGATTCCACTCCTTACTCAGAAACTGGCTGGTCTTTGTGCATGTCAGATAGCCATTGCACACAATCAACTTAACAATAGTAACTGATAAGTTAAATGAGCATTAGTCAATGTGTGATTTTGGTACTAAATAGTATCAAAAAAGATTTGCCTCTGTAGTACAGGTACGGATGTGCTAACTTACCCACACAGTACAATAAATTGTTAATAAACTGTTACTCAAACGTTTTTCAATGTGCTCCTAAATATTTTTTCCAGGACTGTATGTACTCCTTGGGAAAAAGATTTGGCATGGATTTAGCACCCTGACAACCCAAGGCATAGCATATTTGTTCTGCTTTAGTCTGGCTGGAGATGCAGTAGTACCCTAAGCTGTACCTCTACAGGGCATTTTTTTTTCTCTTAGTCTGAGACTTCTTAACTCATCATCTGCACTCGAGTATAATAGTATTATAATTTATGAATAAAATAATTATGAAACTTTTTACATAATTTGTTTAAGAAGTAGCATGAAGGGACTACAGATGAAATTTTGGACTTAAAGTGGCACCGAAAATACTGCAGTCTGTTGACTGGACAGAGAGAACCAGAGCAACCAGAGTCACCTAGCTTTTTGTGTGCTGATTGAGAATTTCCCACACTGCTCTCTACCTGTATGTAACTGCAGCTACAATAAAACACATTATTTTTCATGTGGTGAAACATTTAGCACAGTATTGACTTTACAGCAAAATCCATGTCATGGTCATCGGTTACAATGGTGAGGGTTATGAAACCTGTATACCTTTCAGCCCCACCTTATTCACTGTTGTTGTTGTTGTTTAAAAAAAAAAAAAATAAACCTGGGTTTAAAAAGAGAAATATCCAACACAGTCGCAAATTTTTACCATATTTATTTTAGCTGCATGCGTATGCAAAAATTTACTTTAACTTAAAACATGTTCAAATGTAGTAGGCTAATCATTGGAGAATTCATAATCAAATACTCTGTTTTCACTGAGAAAATGTTATGCGGTTTTCAAGCAAGTCATCAGATGAATACTACTGAAACATTACTGCTTTCAATCCTGCAAGATTATAGCAAGTTGTGTACCCTTGCTATAAAAATTGCAGCTGACATGCAGTCACCATAGCCACATGGTGATTGTCTGACAAGTATTAGTCAGTGAGATCTAAGTTCTTTTGCTGCTTCATTTCAGCATTAGATAAATTAATTTCAATACTGAGTGATTCCTGATGGCAACTTTGTTGAATAGTTAAGAACAGCATGCAAAAAGTAAAGATCCCATCCATTATATGAATCTGCCTCACATTTTCATAATGCAATGCATGAATGCTTTGGCTGCAACATAAAGGCCTGGCTAAATAATATTAGAAGTGCATGGGAGTTTAGTGTCTGTGATTTGTATGAACCTTCCTCCTTTTTCCTCTTCGCTGTCGTTCTTTATTCATAACAATGCAGACAAAAGAGTGATCCTGGGCTCCGACAAGCCCTGTGAAGGTGTTGCAACATCTCTTCGCTTCCCTTCTCAACCTGGCTCATTCACTCCAGGTAATTATGGGAGTGAAGCTGGACCACCAGATGGACAACCAGATTCTCCAATAAAGACATCCCCTGTATCAGAGCGAATAAAAGCACTGGAAGCTCTTGCTGCCAAAAAAAAGGAACCTGATTTTAGAAGTGATGGAGGTTTCTCACACTTCAGAGATCGCCATCATGAGAAATCTCTCACTGAGACTTCCAAAGCTCTAACTGATAAAACTATACCATCTGCCCAGAAAAAAGAAGCTTCTGCTGATCAGGAGTCACCGGAATCTCCATTTGAAGTACTTGGAGAATTAAGACAAGGAAATGAATTTGAGGAAACAGAAGAATGGATGAAGGCTCATTTACCTCCAGTTCCAGACTTTGATGCTGTAGGTTTAGTTAAAGGCACACTGTCTTTAGAGAATGTCACATCAAAGGAGGAGAATGACACTGGCATAGTGATACCTGAAGCTCCTGCAGCTTTCGCTGGAGTGCCTGATGCTTTCCTAGATTCTCCTGTTGAAGCTCCAAAACTGAAGGATGAGTTCAGTGATGCACAGAAGCAGCCAAGTGTTGAAGAGGAATCTGAATTTGACCTTAGCTTTTTGCCATCAGCCTCCATGTGGGATCAGCAGGAAAAATGTGGTGTTCAGCCACCATCAAACCTCAGTTCAGTGCTTCCAGCTTCACCTGCACCTCCTGCAGGCTTTGGTTCACCATATTCTCCTGTGGTCTTACCAGTTAGCATGGATGCTAAACAGAATTTGTCGGACGACAAGAAGCCCACTTGGCCTGGAGATCTGGAGCCCCCAGAGGCAACTGAAGCGGACAGCTCAGGAGAGTCAGATGACACTGTCATTGAAGATGGTGTCTCTGTTCCTCTAGCTTCTTCTGATCCAGCTGTTTCAAATGATCTCACCAGTGCCCCTGCCTCTTCGGCTCCGATTTCTCCAACTGAGGAAAAGGAGACTCCTCCACCAAAGTCTGAGAGGAAGCTAATGCAGGTTCCAACAATTAATGTTATTGAGACTGATGAGCCAAATTATAGTGAAGAGGAGATGGAACTTGAGCTTGAAGCAGAGGAAGATGAGGATTATGAGGTTGTAAAAGAACCGGTCAGTGAAGGTCCAAAAACCCCAAAACCAGGGTCAGAAGACATAAAAGATGAATCACCTAAGACACGCCCCATAGAAACTGAATTCATGGAGGGCTACTCTCCTCCATCCTCCCCTGTTGACTCTGATGCGGAATATTCTCCCAAACACAAGATACTGAAGTCTCTCCCTGACACAGTCCATCAAGAATCCCCATCAAAACCTGAGACCCTACCTGATCAAACTGATTCAAAAGACTTACCGGCAGATTTTTCACAAACTAAATGTGAACAATCACAGTCATCTTCCACTAAAGTAAATGATGAAATGTCCTCCTTCATAGTCACAAATGAAGAAGTGGACTTCCCAGACAATGATGATGAGTGGTCAGATGAAGCACAAGATACCCATGTCAAATCTTGCAAGACTGATCTCACATTTATGGATACAACTTCTTACACCCAGTCTGAAGGGGATGAAAAGAGAGAAACAGCTTCAAAAGAGGCTTATATGGAAGAAACTTCCATTTCCAGGTCCACCTTCATGCAAGATGATATCTATGACAGACAATCCTTTGATTATGATTATGATGCATCTTCTCCCTATGATGACATTGAGGACAAAGGGCTCAGCAATGCTAAGGAGCGGTTTCTTTCTGACCCTTCTAAAATGCATGGTGACACACAGAACAGTACTGCCAATATTGATTTTCGTGATGACAGTGAAAATCTGGAAGATTTCACTTCAGTTATTGATGATAATGCCTTCCAAAAGCCAAGAGATTATTCCCAAGAAAAATATTCTGCTTTCAAAAGTGAGACCATAAGTACCATCAGTGAGCAAGATTTTAGTAAGAAAACGGCCACCAGTGTTGTTACGGATAACCTGACAAATGACAAATCCCTCCCAAGTCAAATAACTGGCTCAAAGATCCAGCAGGATGCCAAAGCAGGTCACCATGCACCTGACACAAAAAGCAGCCCAAATAATACTGACCCTGACAGCTCAGTTTCTGAGTCTACAGATAGCTTTGTGGAGTTCATGCGAGAGTGCCTGAAATCAAGGCAAGATGAAGAACCTGATGATGTACACCCAAGTGTTCCCTCCAAGAACGAGTTCTGCAAAACTGGTTTGCCTCCTTCCCAATCCCCCCCAACCATGGTAATGGATCTTGAACAAGAGCAGCTCACTATCAGTGCTCTGAAAGAGCTGGGCAATAGTCAAGAGGAGGAAGAGGAAGCAGTGGCTCCCAAGTCAAAAGTTTCTGACCAGGACAAATTTAACCCCAACTCAACATCCATACAGCAGTCTGCCTTTACCTCAGATCCTAATCTTCCATGTTCCCAAAGTAACCTTGTGTTGGACAGCACATATTCCAAAGAGGTAGAAGCCATTGAAGAATGGATGGCTGAAGCTTATCATCTTGCTGAGCATGTCTTGACAGCAATACTAACCCACTTATCAGGTAATACCTCTTCCTTCTGGGCAGTAGGCCTGCTAACCTCATGCAGTCACCTCAGAATGACCCCTTTTCTAATTTGTAGTTTGTAACTGCCTGATCTTCAAGATTTTCAGTGCTTATATATTGAATACATGTAGAGAAACTTAGCTTTTTGGCAAGAAAAAAAGGTAGCCACTTGGTTACTGCAGACAGACTCCTTCCCAGCCATCTGTTTTTTTTTAATATCAGGAGAGTGTAACCTGCGTTATGACAGGCATAGTAGCCTATTCTTGCCACCTGTTAGGAAGAAGTCATTTTCGATAAACCAGGTTGCATACATCTTACTTCTAAAATGTTTCTTAAAGGCCACGTTCTATACTATCATACAATGCCACTGCCTGTTCATGGCAAGAATTTTGTACCATCATTGCCACTTTGTTCTGTGTATAAGGTATAGAAGACGGAAAGACAGAAAAACAGTTGTTGTTGTGGCTCTCAACAGCCAGCAGAGGTGGTAATAGAACCTTTGTAAAAAAGAAAGCAGGTAGAAGGGGCCAAAGATATGGAATTTTTTGACCTGTTATGTGCGTTATCCACCACAGGGTGAGTGGAAAAGCTAGCAGCATGTAGCAGCACATTCAAAGAAGACTAACAACTAAACTATATGCAAACTTGGGAGACTGTTAGGTCAAAGAACTCCTTGGACTTTAGAAAACAACATCAACATAACAAGAACAGCAAATGATTGTTATTGCAAGGTTATGCAATTATTATTGTTGCACTGCTTGGGATTTTACATCAGACTGGACACTGATAATGTTGTCAAACACAGTCTTGTCATGCTGCCTGAAGTTTGCAAGGCTGGCATGCAATCTAAAATCATGTGCTGGGGCAGCAGTATGCCAGCATTGTTTGGCTCACTGCAGTCTCTAAAATAAACTCCTTGCCTCACCCACCAAGGGGATTCGTAAATGAAAAATTCCAGTAACCAGGCATAACTTTTACTTAAATAAAATGTCTGCATGTTAGATATGTCTTTCCTTAAACAAACTAAATTGCAGCACTATAAAGTCCTTGCGATACAAGACAATTTAGATTTCATAATTATTGAGATGCACCATGAAGGCTCTATACCTGTGGTTAGTGTGTTTGTTCAGACAGAAACAGACAGCAGAAGATAGAAGCAGCATGCCAGTAAGTAACACAAAAACACTTTCAGCAAAGTTTTTAAATTAAGGAAGCCTAGATTGACTGGCCACTGATTGTAATTGGTTTACTTTCAGTTTAAAGAATGCTAATGCTAAAAATGCCAAGTTCAGTGTTAAGAAAGATCTTTATGGCAAGAGGGGTTCAAACCCTGCTCATTTTCTATCACAGCACACAAGGCATGAAATGTTAAGAGCCAGTGTGCTAAAATTAGAGATCTGAAGGTACCAAATGGTACCCAATGTTGGTCTTCTTTACTTTTTTTCGAGTTTGACATGTTTACCATCAATAAAATCATGCCCCTTTCATAAATCTAGTTATATCACTATAAGATGAAACATGGTATTCAAACAGCTGCTAAGATTCATTTTTGGGCATGGAGTATTTTCTTTAGCCATACTGAACTGTGCCATGCATGTAACATAGCCAACAGGCCAATATAAAAGCAGCCTTATACAGTGCATTGAGGACTCACCTGAACTAAGAGTTGTCCACCTGTGATCATTTTAGGTGCACTTTAATTCTAGTTGTGCACAGGCTCTAAGTTTAACTGTGACAGCTGCTAAGAACAGGACAGTTTTCCATACAACATAGCTTTGTTTGATCCCTAATGGGTATACTCTATATAAAAAGTTGACCAGACCAAGGGCAAAGCACTGGAAGGAGTTACAGCAGCCATTTCAACAGTAAACCCCCCCACCCAACAAGCGCACACGCACACAAACACACACACACACAAACACACACATGCGCTCAAACACCATCTCCATCCCTAGCACATATGCACAGAGGCTGGTATGCAGACAGTAATCCAAGCACATTTAGTAGTATGTCTACATGTGTTGAATGCTTTAACCCAGAGTTGGGACACTAGAGAACAGAGTGCTGGTGCTCTAGCAATGGGAAACAAGGGGAAAGTGTGCAGAGGTGCCATAAATGACTGTTATCTTTCCAGCAGCAAGGGCAAAGGGTTTTGTTGCACTTGGGTGGTGTCCATGTTTGAGCAGTGTCCAGAGTTAACTTTTTAATTGTTTTTTAATTTTTAAAAGTAAAAACAAAACAAAAATACTGCAGTAAAACAACTTGAAAATTGTCACAGAAATACTTGTAGACAGGTTGTGCAAGAATATTATTGCCTTTTCTGATAATAATCTGATTCCACTTTTGAATAATTTTCATGTTATTTGGAGTAATGATTTTGGAGTTTGTAAGGTACCCCTAAAGGCACTATAAATAGTTTGTGTGTGTCTGAAAATTTGAAACAGACAGAAAGCTGAGGACAGAAGTAGATTCATGAATTAAACCAAGATGCAGTGGAGACTCTTAACATTTTTTTTTTTTTTTAATTTTAAAGACTATTTTGGTACAAACCCAGCAGTTTGGCAGATGGCCTTCTGAGATTTGACAGTTCTTCTTAAATAGAGAAGCTGGTGCTTGGCAGATGTTACTTTTGGATCCTGTTGCTCTTGCTTTTGTTTAAGTTGTATGTCATGATTTAGGGAGTGATTGGCATCCTTTTACTGTTCAATTTGCTCATCCTTGAAGTTAGAGGAGAGCGAACTGCTGTTCAGTCTGACTTAATTTAAGGCTTTTATGTTCATTGTTCTGTGGGGTTTGTTGCAGCACTCAGTGTAATTGTTTCTTTATTGTAATAATAAATACCTAGTGTTAAAGAGGAAGCTCTATTTTGTACTGTCTTTTGTAGAGGAGCCTGTGTTGTTGAATCATCCCCCTACAGCCATGAGCCTGTGCTATTTTAGTGCTTCTCTGCAGTGCTCCACAACTCAGTAGGTTATTAGGAGGGGTGCTTGGCTAGGTGAGTTTGTTTCTGTCAGTTAGCTTGTCGTCATGCTAGATATGCTTGCCAGTGCTGCACTGCTATACAAGTTTTTGGTAAAAGAACCTCCTTTTTCTATCACATCCATCTGTCACTAAAAACCACATTGCCATTTGTGATTTTCTCCATATCTTCTTTGGCTAGTCTAATACCAGACTTGTTGTCAGGACTTCAAAGATTAGTGTAAGCCAGTATCTCTTTAGATTTTTGATAATCCTTAGTGTAAAGGTTTGTTAAGTGGGGGAAAAGAACATGCTAATACTTAAATTAAACTGAACCTGTATTAGTGTTTCAGTGTGACTCCTCATTAAGTTGTCCCACATGGATTTGTAATGTCCTGTTTGTGCAGGTTGATATCTTGCCATTATGCCAGAGTTAAATATTTCTGTCATCATTTGTAATAAGGTCTAAAGAAAAATACAAGCCTACTCACATAAAACAATGGAATTGCAAGTTACTTCTTTAGAACAGATAATAGTTATACAGCTATTAATATATCTTATTTTAATTATGTATCATTGCTGCTTATATGTGAGAAAAAAGTTAAAGATATTTACTCACAATCAATTTGTGCGACTTATCTGTGAGGGCAGTGCAGCACCTAGGCTTTGTACAAACACTTGAATTATTTGAAATTCTCAACATTTTCTTTTTTAAATAAAAAGGCCACAGATGAAAGCAATTTGATGTAACTAGCCAATATTTACCTTTAGAACAAGTAACATGAATTAGTGTCAAGAGCTGTCTGTAATTTAGAGACTTACATTTACAGAGCAGAACAGCAATCGGCTGTAACAAACCAGACCATCTGACCAATTCACACTGCACCATTAAACAACTTAAACCAACTCTGAGGTGAAGGAAACAACTATGCTCAGTCTGTATTACCTCAAACCTCCTTTTATCAGTTTAATATTAGGTAATGTGCTACCAGTTTAGAGGGAACATTGGTCCTGCATGTTCACTGATGGGATTAGGTATGTTATGTTCAGCATGATTGTGCACTGTGGTCTGTCTGCCAGTGGGCCCAGACGATGACAAAAAAGCAAATGTCTATGTATTTATTTACTGCATAGTGGTCAGAATAACACTCTGCAGTCACATTGTTTCAATTTGCTGTACATTGTGTGAATTTAATTAATGGCAAAGACCATAAACATCTCAAACTTCACTAAAACAGATCGATTATTGCTTTGTCATTCTTATAAAGTGGCACAGTGTTACTACTCGAATACTGCGCAGTTGAAGTCTGTGCTTCTGATAAAGTTCTTGAAAAATAATAACCAGTAGACTTGAGATAATATGCCTGTTAATAAGTAAAGAACCATACCCTGGAATGTGTTATCAGTTACCCCCTCATATTTTCAATTTGAATTGCCACTCAAAACTGTGGTAGAAGAATGTTTCTACATTCTGGTCGTGTGTGCAGCTTTAAGAGCAGCATGTAGCACAGTGAAAGCAGGCCACTGCGCCATAGCAGCCACTGGGACCTCAGCAGATTAAAGCGAGGACGAAAGACAAAGAGAGAGAGAGATAATGAACAAGAGCCGCCAAGCTCCAGCTGCCTCCCTGTGGGTACGGGCAGCAAAGCATGCTGG
This sequence comes from Acanthurus tennentii, assembly GCA_029783805.1. Taxonomy (NCBI): domain Eukaryota; kingdom Metazoa; phylum Chordata; class Actinopteri; order Acanthuriformes; family Acanthuridae; genus Acanthurus; species Acanthurus tennentii. The sequence goes on along the minus strand of JAPZDZ010000016.1, from coordinate 913,877 downwards.
GAGGACGCACACACCCCTGCAGTGCAGGGTGAGGAAACCCCACTTGTTTTGTCAGATGAAAACATTACATCTCTAAGAAAATCAACTTTGTTTTCAGCTTGGCCACCTTGCAGTTTAATATTTCAAAAGTTTTTAAGAGGGACTGATTGAATCAACTTGCCCCTGAATGTGGTTTACCCATATAGTTAGTAGGTAGTAATTTTATTTTGCTGACGTTGTAAGGTTTCACACAGTGTTATTGTATGCTCAACTGACAGAAACGTGAACAACAGAGCTCTCTCTGTTTCTGTCTGAGCCCAACGACAGAGCTGCTACTGCTGCTTTTCTCTCAGATTGTAAATAGATTCAGCTTTTGTCATGTTGAGCTTTACTGTTGGGTAATTAACAGTAACTACTAAATGAACATTTAGCAGCAAATTAAAAAGAAATTATACAAACCATGTGGTGCTATTAACTATAATAAATAAAATGTCTCTTACTCCACATGGTGTGACAGTTTAACTGTTGGTTAAATTAGCTGGTGCTATTTTATTGAATAAATGATAGATGAGGCTTCCGAAAAAGCCCTTGTTGATAAAGAAAAGTTTTGTTTACTTGACTTCTCTATCCCACTTATCCGTTGCCTTTGTATTGTAAATTAATATTTTGAGAAGAATTTGGTGCAGCCTTTACCTTAAACTCACAGTCTGAGATATCTGTACACATTTAGCTTGTAGTGTAGAAAAAATAGTCAGCAGTTACAAGGGCTGACAACAGCCTAACTGGCAAGGTTAGACATGGTTTGTTGAAGTAAGGCCAGTTGGACAAACTGTCAGATTCTGGAAACAGGATTATCTTAACATGTTGAATTTAACGAAAGTGGAAACAGGATTATCATGGCAAAGAAGAGCTCACCTGCATGTATCCGAAAATTTGTGAACAGTAAGAAATAAGCCTTTGTGTGCACATAAAGTCTTAGATCTTTGATTTGAGAAAAATGAGAGGGAAATCAAGGTGATGCATTTACATTAGGGCGATTAAAAGTCGATTAAAATTTTTAATCGCGATTAATCGCATTAGTGTCCTGAGTTAACTTGTTATTTACGTGTTATTAGCACATTATTAACACAATTTTTTTTATCCTGCCCTTTTACATTTACAATAAATACAAATTACTTTTGTTTTTGTCCAGAGAACCATCCGGCAAAACTTTAAAGCTAAACTTTCCGTCCAAGTCCATTTTCTGTATTCATTTCTGCTTTGTAACCGTTTGCAATGTTATTTTAGCGCCACTTCCTGAAACTACGGTAATTGGCAAGGCCCAGACCGTGGGTGCATTAAAAAAAATTAGTGCCGTGTTGAGTAAACGCGTTTTTAACGCGTTAACTTCAACAACCCTAATTTACATTACAGCTGTAAACGGTAGATGTCTCAGTTTTTTGTCCTATTGTTATTATATTAGAGTTAATAATATTTTAACGGCAGATGATCATTGTTTTCTAATCTT
>JAPZDZ010000016.1:894747-905866 GCA_029783805.1 Acanthurus tennentii | reverse complement strand
TGGTGATAATTTCGTTGTTTTTCATGAGAGAGATATGGATATTTTTAAAGTAATGAAGTGCAGATTAAGATAGTATTTAAAATTTGGCATCACTGCCCTTAACGGGAAGTTACAGAACTTTTTTTAACACATAGAAAAGCATAATTTCACTTTCCAGGTTAGTGTTTCGACAAGTTGTAAGACAAGCTAACTTATATTGTTTTGTTAAGATGTTTTTTTCATATTTAAAATGTTAATATATTTTGTCATTACAAAATTTATTCTGAACCAGGGCCATTTTTGCAAGTTAAATATATATTATTTTAGAGTATAGTATATTTTTTTAAACAATTTTTACATATTTGGGAAACTTCACAAACTTGAAACATTTTTAACCTATATATTGTTACAAATATTGTCACTGATCAGTACAGAAAAAAATGATTGTGATCTTTTTATTGCTACATCTCCCAGTATTAAGTCTCACCAGGCTGTCATTATACGCACATTACACATTATACCTTAAGGTACTTGTAAGCTTATGACTAGAAAACAGCATGTCCAAAGTCAGTTTTACAGCAGCAGTTATATATGTTATGATATAATAACTAACTGATTGCGGCATGCACATTTTGTATGTACATGGAGGAAGTCATTGGTTGATGTAATCAGTCCTCCTATGCTTACTGTTCTCAAAGAGACCCCTTCATTGAATGACTCTGCTGTCTGCCTCAGTCTTCATTCTGTGTAAAAATCCATTCTGTTTTTCGGCTGAGCAGTCTAAGTTAGACCCATCAAGGAGGGTGGTATTAATTTGATTGCATGTTCAAATTTAATTATCATACAAGATATCACGTGTCCAAAAAACAGTATTATATAATTATATGTAAAAACACTAATAAGTTTTGAGGAAAGAGACAAACAGCTTCTATACAGACCTTTACTTAAAACCAGAAGCAAGATAAACTGGATGTTTTTAGCCCTGTACCCCTTGAGGTTTCTGTTGTAACAAGTGTTTTCATTAATTATTTTACAAGTTACTTACTATCCTTCGTTGAAATACACAGGCCTTATATCTTCCATAACCTGCTTGTTTTGTTTTTGTTTTTGTTTTTGTTTTTGTTTTTGTTTTTGTTTTTGTTTGCTGTTTGTTTTTCTAAAGCAACTTTATTTATTTATTTACTTGGTAAAATCCTTATAATATTCCATTTATTTCTACAAAGGCACACTTTTAATCACATCTCAAACCATTTAAGTCAATTCTTAATGTAAATGATATTTTTCAATATTGCAGGAGGTTTAAGGGTTCCTTGTTTATGTGCAGCTTTAGTTTACTCAGAATCACTTTCATATCCATGCAAAGTTGGTGCAACAACAAATATCTCTAATCAGATCTTTTTAGGAAATCAGTGGCATACTAGTACAACATTATAGTAAAATAAATTCCACCTGCTATCTATTTGTTTTCTGTATTTTATTCATTGACAACTACTGTTTAAGACATGTTTTGAGAATTCACAGTCCTGTGAATTCATGTCCTCAAAAATCCCTCTGCCTGTGATAGCTGTGCACATGCAGGGTTGGATTTTGTCCTTGAAATGCTTCAACTTTCTGAGTTGCCCTGTGGGCTTTTTTGTTTGTTGTTCCCACTAGCTGGCTGTGGTCATGTGGCTATTCACCTACGTAGGAGCTGTCTTCAATGGAATCACCATTCTCATCCTTGGTAAGCACAGTGAGACTCAAGAGTTAAGACACATTCACATTTACACGGCATGCTTCAGAAATGTTTGAGTTTTTATCTATTGAAATGCTTACATTAAAATTGAATCTCTACTCAAAAAAATGGAAATGGAAAACTACTCACAGTCACACATTAAAAATCATCAAAATTGTCTCAGCCTCAAATTTTTGCACATTAAGACAGCTCTTCATGATTTCCTTGCTGTTTGTTACTGAAGACCTGTATAAATGTTACATAGAGCAACTTTCTCATCTTGAAACTGTTCATTTTAATGGACTGAAACCAGAGGTCGTGTCAGGTCAACTCACCACTGTTTTATGCCTGACCAGAGGCATTGTGTTTTTTGAGTTGTCCACATGCACCTACCCATTAAATTTTACCGTGTCCTAATTTGTTTTCCTCCCTCTTTGCATTAGAGGTCAATTTTCAGCTACAACTAGTCAAAGCAACTTTCAGAAAACCAAGAGAGATGAAATATAGGTCAAAAAGTCCCTCAATTTATTCATACAGAAGAATAGAAAAGCTGTGTTTATAATTGAGGTAAATTATAAAACTATAGTAATACATTGTAGACAATTATGCAAGTCTGAATGGAGTCAAATATGTTTTTTTCCATTTTAATTTATCCCTCATTAGGCCTGAAATGTCCAGTTGAGATGCAAGATATCCTCTTTCATTGAGTCCTAAATAAAATTCCTAATAAAAGCATATATAAAAGCATTATATGCTCCTAAGGATGTAAGGATATGTAAAATTTACAAACAGAAGTTTTTGTAAGACCATAGTGGCCCTTTGGTGTTTCAACATGCTCATTTAGTTTGGTGGTTCAAGTGATGTGCAGTGGTTTGACAAAGTGGCTCAGAGGCTAAAAGGTCGTTTTAGGAGAAACGACCAGCTAACCACACTGTACTGTCCCATGATGGATGCTGCTCATTAGGACAGAACCAACAAATACTCTGCTCAATTGTGGTCCAGTAGTTTGACCTTGCCCGCAGGTTTTGCTGCATTTCTGTAACAGTCCGCAGTGTTTATTTTGTGGGGGTTTTTTTTTAGAAGTAATAGAGCATACATTGAAGTTTGGGGTTCTTAAACTAGAAGAAAAGCACATGGACATGAATTTACATTTGTTTTAACATTCCAAATTACATGTTACAATTAAGTTGGTCTTCTTTTTTTTTTAATTTTATGCACTAATATGAAAATAAAATTTTATGTCACTGAAAAAGAACTGAAACAAGATAATGTTGCATTCTTATCTCCAACTCCATAGAAGTGTTCTTGCTTAACCCCATGCTGTTGGAAAAAACTGTAGCCTTGTCCCACTACTAACATTCAAATGAAAGGGAAATCTTGTGTTTTCTTGCTGGCATCTGATTTGGACTGAAACATCCCTAACATTCAAAGTATCCTGATGTGGCCTAGTTAAGGGCCATTTACATGAAACACTGTACCTGCCGCTGTGTATGCCATGTACTAAGTGTACCTGCCAGGTTTCATGAAGTGATGTTTTTCTGACTGGATCAGATAGCTTCACAGTGATAGCCTGAACCCACCTTAAGTTTCACAAGCATGTTTTGCTCTCAGCTGCAGCCCACACACAGATGGCACAGCAGGTGTTTTGCCTTTGACAGCTAATTAAAAACTTTTTAACATCACTGATGTGCTGCCAAAAATGTATCAGGTGTTTTAAGTTTATTGGACAGTGTAACAAGTGTTTCCTGCCCTATGTGAATTTTTGGATTTATCTCTAGGAATTTAGAGCCTTTAATGAAAGTGCCTCCCTGTAATACACCCATGTTGTTGTTTATGTCTTTGTTTTCCTAACATGTCTTCTCTCTATTAATCTCAGCTGACATCCTCCTCTTTGCTGTTCCTCCAATCTACGAGAAGAACAAGGTAAGAGTGTGTCTCTAAATTCATGATTAATATATATGGTGACTAACTGAGACCCAGCACCCTCCCTACAAGCAGCGATGACATCAGATGTTAGAGAACATACCCATCAGCCATGAGCTCACTGAATGACTCCAGTCTTCATCAGACACTAAAGGCTTTCTGCTGTTCAGTGCTCTTGCTAAGAATATGAAGTCATTCCCTGTTGGGTCTGATAAGGGGGCCTGTCATCATCATGTTGGTGCACATAATGCCAGTGTGAGTTAATAGGATTATACTTATTAGCTGTTTGACATAGGCTCTATGAACTGAAGTTTTGTTTTTTCTCATTTATGAGACAGTCTTTTATCTGTAACAGTTTATGGTTCCTGTAAAAATGAGTTTTCCATAGCTGCCCTGGCAATAAATTCTGGTTATTGCCTTAGGCTAACTGTTATCGCTTGAACTAAGTCTTCAGCATAAGCATCTCCTGAGCCATGACCACTGAAGAAAGTAGTAGTAGTACCATAAAATAGAAAAAGGTAAAATAGTTGCTGAAGAACAGAGTAAGAAAAAAAATTAACTGATTGATTGATTGAATTGGGATTGGGACAGGACAGTATGGGAGGCATATGCAGCAGGAAGTGTACATGACAGTTGTTAACTAGGTCTCAATGATTGATGATTTCACAGTGGTGTTAGCATACTTTTGATGACACATTGGTAGAAATTCACCAAATGCTTCTGCAGCAGGTTTGCTTTCCTCAGTGTCCTCAAATAGAAGATGTCTTGTGGAGCTTTCCCAATCACTTTGGCAGTATAAGTGCTCCAGCACAGCTCCTTAGAGACTGTCAGGCTCAAGAGACTTAATTGTTTGAATCAAACCCCAATTTCAGATCTCTTTGTAAATCAAGAGTTTTACCTTTAGGCTCAGCTCTATGATCATTGAAAATGTCTAATGTATAACAGATAAAGCTGTTTTGATCTACGAGGTACCCCTGGCCAAGCTCCTTCAATGAGGTTCTAATCCACAGGGTTAATCCACCATTAGTCTTCCATAGTCATCTGGATCACCCCAGTACTGTGTTAGCACTGTTAAAAGGTCTGGATGCAAGTCTCATTCAATTAAAAAAAAAAAAGGCTCTAGATTGTTTGTATTTACTTGAACAAGTCACAATCTTCAAGATGTAGTGATTGTGAAAACAGTAACACACAAACAGCAAAAGCGGATGACAGTGCTGACTGAAATAGTTGCCAATGGCGGGCTTATATTCATACTTACTTCTAGTGAGTCAGACTAATCCGCCATCCTCCAAGTAGAATACCAAGATTTAAAGTGCTGACTCTTTTCCAAAGTGCTTTAGACTAGTACAAACCCCCCCCAGTGCATGCTGAGGTTCACGTTTTAAAAGAGCCAAAAGAAATGTAATATCAGCTGAAAGCAGAGATTTCCATGAAAACTGAGGACAAGCAATACCCTTGGCACAGTCCAGCACTCACTAAGAGAGCCCAAGACTTAGTTCAAAAAATGCAGAAATGGTAATAAGACTTCACAGTAATGATTTGCCTGTCATAAGTAAGAATTTTCTCCCTGATGTTCACCTTTTCCCTCATCTTTCTCCTTTTAGACCCAGATTGATCAGTATATCGACTTGGTACGTACTCAAGTCAACACCACAATGGCCAAGTAAGTAAATGTGATCATCTGTAAACATTATGATCTACATTCTCATATCACTGTTTAGTTTTTAACTACTGATTCAGTTTCCGGGTGTTTTATTACTTTTTTCTTCTCTTACAGATTGCAAGAGAAACTTCCTGGAGCTGTGAAACGCAGCAAAACTGAATGATCAACCTCCCAATTAAGAACCTCCACAACACCATCATCCTCATCTCCATCACCATCTTAAACCCCCCCTACCTGTCCTACCCTTCTCCAGATAACCCTATGCCCCTAGTCTAACTCCTCCTCCCTATTCCATCAACCATCAGCACCCTACTACACTGAACCTTGCTAGGTAGAAAAATCTCGGAGCTACTCGATATTCAATGTAAAACTACTGCGCAGCTTAACTTGCAAGCATTAAAAAGAACTGTGCCTGTGCAGACAGGAAGCACGTCGCTAGTAAGGAAGTGATGTAATGCTGCGGCGGACCCTGTCTGTCTGTGGGCATGCCACAGGGGAATGGAGGCAGGGTCAAGTGAACTAGACTGAATCTATGACCTGGTTATGTCTTGTACAAGGAGCAGGGGGTGGATGATGGCTGTTATGTCACAAAAAAGCAAATGTCTGTACTTTAAACCACATAATTTCTTGAAGAAAGGCAGATAACTTAAGCTGGAAAAGTTAAAGAAGATTAAAAAAAAAAGGGTATAAAAATAAAAGTAAAAAAAAATGAATGAAACAACCTTTTGGGTGTTATTGTGGCTAGTCTTATCCTGCTCTCTTGGTCTACAGCTGATGTATGGATAGATATGAGTTCATTTGTGGTAATAAGTTTGCTTTTACCGATTGGCCTGTCATAGAATTTGTTTCCACTCACCTTACAGGCACTTCTGTATGTAATTTTCTGCAATGCACTGAATTTTTATTTTTTAAACCCACAAGCAGGTTGAAATAAAAGGAATTGGAACACTGAACCAGCTGTGATAATTTGGTCTAGTTCACCCTCTTATTGATCAGATGCATTTTTTGAACAGTTTTCTGTATGTATATAAATCTTAAGACAACTACAGGCTCTCTCTGCTGTATGAAACACGTTAGCCTCGCTTTTTATATGAGAAGGAAGTTCCCTCACTTACAGCAGTCCTAACTTCTTTTTGTTGCACCTCTTTAAGCCACAAAGTGTTGAAGGTCTCACATTCACTTGTAAATTTTGATTATTCTCCTCACTACTTATTACTATTATTGGTATTAATTGTAGGATGGCTGCTTTGACTCCCTTCTAGCTTGATAACAGCTTTGTAAGAGTTAGGTTAAGTGTCATTGAACTTCATTCTTTTAAACTGGAGGTCTTTCAGAGGCCTTTTGAGGAATAACTATTGATTGTTTGATAAGTTAAGAGATACACTCTTTGATGTGTTCTCACCTCCTTAATTCCCCAAATGGCTGTGCTGCTTGGTGTTGGTGTTTTAAAAGAAATCAACTTGAACTGTGTTGAGTTTCAAAAATATGGAGGCTAGAGTGTGCCATCATAAGTATTTGATTAAAAAAATACAAGTTTATTTGTCATTATACAAATGTTGTTATTAAAATGTGGTTCCCTCTCGATTGATTAATTGTATAAAAAAGATAAAATTATTGAACATGGAGGAGTGCAGATGGTGCATTAAGCAGTCTCAGTCTGAGGGAAGAAGCTGCTCTGTAGTCTGGTGGTACGGCAACGGATACTTCTGTATCTTTTGCCTGACGGTAGCAGGGTGAACAGGCTGTGGCTGAAGTGAGTGTTGTCTTTCAGGATCTTCTTTGCTCTGCGCAGGCACGTCACCTCCCCAATATCACTGATACTTGGTAGATGGGTACCAAAAAACCTGATGTCCAACAAAAAACAAATAGCTTTTGCAGAAGAAAAAGTTGAAAAGCTTGTAAGTAAAATCAGTGTTTTGTTTTGTTTTTTTTTTTGTCTTCATTTGAATCACTGAATTTTGAAATTTAGTGATGCAGTTTTAAACTTGATGTGGATAAGGAGAAGGAAAAATCAAAAAAATCTAACGGTTTAAAAAATGAACTAAAAAAAAGAATCACAAATTTGTCATTTCTGTTTTGGCAAGAGTTAAGCTTATAAGAGCTTCTATAAATGCTCTCTTGGGTTTAATTCATTAAAGATTCCTATTTAACTTTGGTGTAAGTCTAAAACCATTTTTGGCACATTTTAGTCTCTATATAAACCCCAACAGTGACCTGAGAGGAGGTTTTTAGTGTAAGAAAATTAGGGGATGCAGTTTTGAATAAAGAGTGTAGCTGGGGAAAATTGAAACAGTTTTGAGTGTTTATTATTTAGCTTTGTTTGTCACTTTGTTCTTTTTCTTCGACTGCCATGAAGTGCATGTCATAGTGTAAGCTGGAAACAAGATTCTCCCCCTTTATATAGGCTGTATCATATTCTTGACCCTGACTTTTGTTTAATATGATTATTACTCGTGATCGTTTCAATGGTGTTTTTGAACTCCGTTAAAAACATTGTCATATGTTAACACTACTGCTATGTCTCCATATTGTTTTAAGGGATGAATATATAGAAGGAAATGAAATGACAAGTATGTTGGTGTTGCTGTTCATTTGTGCCGATTAAATGTCCCCTGAATACTGGTCAATAGTGAAAGATCATCCTTTCATTGCCTCTCAATGCAGTAACTACTCAAACGACTACTACTCAGATACCTGCCTGTGTGCTGAACATTTTTTCTAGTGGAACATTCCTCCCCATGCATGCCCTCCACTGTGTCCCCTCACTGTGATCTCCTTACAGATGTCTTGGTCAAAACTTTGTGCTTGGTGTCTCTTTCAGAGTCTGGATGTTAAAGCCAAAATATGCCATGTTTCTGTTGGAGATGCTAGCTGTTAGCCCCACCTCACCAGTCAAGCCACATAATAGTTTATTTGTCATTGTTCAGCGCAGCCAGCTACGGGTGCTTGGCACTCATATAGATGACTGACAGAGAGTGAGTTTGGATCAGGCCAGAATACAGACATTGGGTATTATACATCCTGTTCATGTGTTTGAATGTGGAAAAATTGCATAGTGTAGCTTCGTAATTTCATCCAAACACTTACTTTGATACAAGCAACTGAAGCACCCATGTAATAGTGTTTGGTTAACATAAATTTAATTTTAACTCACAGGTCAGTTCATGAAAAAACAAGATAAACGAGGAACCCTTAACTAATTGGACAGTTATTTTGGGAATTGATAAAGTAGCATGTGTGCTGCTCAAAACATTAAAATCTACATTTTCAGAAACTGACAGCAACATAACTATCCTAAAAGCACTTAAAAATAAATCATAGAACACGGCATCTTTTAGTTTTAGGAACCATTTCTTCAGATAAAGTTTGAAGGAAAATTCTTCTAAATTAGTAGTACAAACTAAACTGCATTATTATTTATAGTATTGCAGAGTAGATTTGAAAACTGCTAAAAATAAGACGTAAAGTAGAAATGTGACTATAGGAACCATGTTACCATCTAAATTCAGGAGAAACAAAATGGAACCAAAACTATCTATGCCAGTCACCCCTGGAGGTGGAGACTTTTTTGTATTTTAGTTGAGCCAAGTCTTTAAAATCCTCAGCCAGTTACCTTTAAGCTGAACTGTTCTGTCAGTCTGACCTCACCCCAGATGTGCTATGAAAGCTTATTATCTCTCCATATGCATAGCACCTTAAGTGAAACTTTAGTTCAGGAAAGGCCATGTTGCCCGAGTTAGTTTGCTGTCAAGGCTAATTAGATGACCTCTCAGAATCATAGTTGGCTTATTTCTTTAGAGTGTAATATATAATATAAATAAAACGTAACATATTTTATCCTGTTCCCTTACAGCATGTTGCTTTTCTCCTTTCCTGTTTGTCCTGTGTTTTCATGGTTTGAAAGTTTGTGGCAGGAGTGTGTTTGGCTTTTTTTTTTTTTTTGTCTTTGACGAGTCTTGTTTTCTTTCGACTCTTTACTGGTATCTAGTTGTTGTTCACTAACATCAGCTCTGTTTTGTATTAGTTATGACTTTGGTTCCAGTTTTTGAAGCTTTGGGAAAGATGTTGCAGGAAAAAAAAGAAAACTGAAAAAAAAGTATGTGGTCTCTGTACTGATGTCAAAGTGAAATTAATAAAAACACGTCAAAGGACTGTGGTGAATCTGTTTTCTCCCTACTGGGTAAAAGGCCCAGAAAAACTACAAATATTTCCCAGCATGCCTGCAGTGTGGGAGGACGGAGGATTGATAATGCATCCAGATGAGATATCTCAAATAAGAAGATTTGACTTTAGAGGCTGCTGTCTTTTATAGTGTTTGGGTGGAGAGAGGGATTAAATATAGCGTCTAATTTTAGAGCAGGCCGGCATACTAAAACTATTAAGTGTTAATAGTCACATGCACGCTTGACGTCCCATTTAAAGCCTATGTGGTATTACATAATGGAATCAAAGCCACATACTCATAAATGCTGAATGAAGTGCTTCAAAGTCAGCAGCCATGTCGTGTGTGTACGTACAGTTCGGGACATCAGGGATCTGTCATGTTCTGTTCGTGGGTAACCACTTGCTACGAGTTTAAGTGATCTGACAAGCCTTTTTTTTTCAGCTGTCCAAATCTTCTTAAAATGTATAAACATCTGTGGTCAAAACAACAAATTCTAAAATACACACTTGTTAGTTTATTTAATGCCTAAAAATACAGTCCTAGTAAAACCTCAGGTTAACTAAACAAGATTTAGTACTGTAATTGTATCTGAAAAAAATATGTTAATCTAGAATAAGTAAACCATATTTGAGGAATGGAGCACAGTGTCCCTCACTATAAGAACTTCTGATCGAGACCCCATTCTTCAAATGTGGCTTATTTAATTTATTCAGCCATCAAACCACCAACTCTTCTTAATTCACATCTAAAAAAGTTAATATTGTGAGAAAATATAGGTTTATATTGTTACTCTTAAATAACAGTTAATGTTTAATTTCACAAAAAGGAAGAGAATACAGAGTTGAATAGAATTTGAAATTGGTGTTTTCAGGTGATGGGACTATAGTCTTCATTCCCAGCACATCTGTACTGCAGGTGCTAAAGATCTTTAAAAACTGAGGAACCACAGCCTTAGCCGTTGAACAATGCTTACCATCCCTAACATTATACTGTAGAAATTGCTGTATTTTTTATGTATGCACTTTACAAATTGAGTTCAATAGTAAATAAACGACCAAATGAGGCCTACCAATAATTAAAAAATACAAACAAAACTGGACTAAAAATGTTTTTAGTCCACCAATACTTCAATAAGGCATTCTTCATTGACAGTTTATAGTTGTAACTAATGACTTAAATAATGTTAAATAAATCTGTACACAAGTAAATATCAACTGTAAGCAGTTACACTGAACAACTTTTGGTTACAAGTTAAAAGTATTGGTAAGCCACAAATTTATGAGTTTTCACTTTCTGACAAGTTACTAGCAAAAGTAATCAGCATCTATAGCTGTTATTCTGACATTTACTTTTTACATTTTCATTTTATTAACTACAACTCTTATTTAAAAAGTTATTTATCACCATTTAATATAGGAATTAATTACAAGTTATGCACCTTTTGTAAGGGGGGCAGATTAACACAAGTAACAGTTGATTCATTTTGGTGTTGAAATGACAAATGCCTCTCAAAAGTTTACAGTTGATTGCATTTTTTATATTATTATTTTGATTACAATCAATCTTTTAGATCTATTAATAACCATTGCTTATAGTGACCCAAACTACATTTAACCTGCCTCTGATTTAAAGGTGTATCAGCCTGGAGTTATTCTATAGCCTATTTTGTCTTGTA
>JAPZDZ010000016.1:882990-894155 GCA_029783805.1 Acanthurus tennentii | reverse complement strand
CCCAAACTACATTTAACCTGCCTCTGATTTAAAGGTGTATCAGCCTGGAGTTATTCTATAGCCTATTTTGTCTTGTATAGATACGTTGCTCAGTTTTATGAAAACAGATTGTATAATTGCAACAATATATTAAATTATTTCTCAAAAAATATTCAAGCGGTTTTTCAGCTGATATCTGTGATAAAAGAAAAAACGTATACAAGAAGCCGAAAGCATTAGGACACCTGAACATTCAGACCACAGAATATAAGAGCTGAATACTAAGATTTAAGAAAAGTGTCTTATCTTAAGGTGGAAGTCGAATCCAAATTGGAAAAGAGTGAACAAAATGATGATGGCAGGCAGCTTCAAGGTGTAAAGTATTTATTCAAAGATTGTTGAGGAGATAACGCATACCTCACATGTTGGCCATGTACAGATGAAAGGTGAGCAGACAAGGTGAGAGTGACAAACGAGGAGCCAGACCGCTCCCTGCACCATCATACACCCACACAGCATAAACACACATACACACACGCACACACAAAAGCAAATGCTTCTTACCTCATGTCAACAAATGTTTCATCAATCATTTTATTGTAACTTCATTTTAAATAATTAAGTGCTATGTCAGAACTGTTCTAGAGTGATGTGGTGCCCAATGAATTTGAAATATGACACATCACTCTGCTGTCACAGTTCAGCAGGGAGACTTGGAGTTGACCAATTTTCCATTGTTACATCAGTTTTGTACCAACTGAGCAAATTCAATTAATGTACAACAGAGTATTAGGGACATTGTGTTCCTGACAGCCAAGTATGTGTTTTATGAAATTAAAACTTTATCTAATAATGCTTTGACTTTATTCTTCTTAAAGTATTACAATTTTCTTCTTGCACAGTTATGATTTTTTCAAACTACTTTCTCATTGACCCAACATTAAAGACCCTTCTTAATAATGTTATGACCTAATTTATAAATTAACACTTAATTCGAACATTCCAAAATAATATTTTTTTTACATACACATAATGACTTTTTCCATTATATTGTGACTTTGACCTTATTTTTCAAGCTTTATACTGGTATAGTTTTCTTCTTAAAATACTATGATGTTTTCCGAATAACGGCTTTATTTAAGTTCTTTTTTTCTTATCGTGTTTTTTCTCAAACATTATTAACTGTGTTCCCAATTTTCTTTTTTAATTCACATAAGTTTTATTTGTTTGTTTTGACAGTGGCCCTAATACTCCGCTGTATTAATAGCACCATTGCTACAACCAAGGCTAACACATTTAGCCAGTCTTATCAACAGCCTTTGTCAGAGATACTCAACCTTCAACCTCTCCAGGATAGGTTGCCAGGTGGCCATTTTCTGATTCATAAAGAAAATAAACTGATTCACACTGGGAACTTTAAATTTGTTTAAGGTAGTTAGTGAGGGCAGCTAAGAGGGACAGTTAATCCAGTTTTGTATGATGGGATAAAGTAGGCTGTAAGTAACAAGCTGATCTTTGCATGGTGGCCTTAAAGGCTGTGCAGAGTGCAGTACAGTAAGACATTGAGCTATGCAGAAAAGGACAAATATAAGCTAGAGAGGAGAACATGTTTTGCAAAAAGGGGAATAATTCTTATCCCATTAAAGTGTTTTTAACACTAAAGGGGCTTTTATATGCTATTCATGTACCAGATAAGGGCAATTATGTTTATGAATCATCCTCACCTTAGAGTGACTGCATGATAGAAGAGATTTTCGCTATGTTCAATGGTGAATCAGCTCTTCAGATGCAACCAAACCATTTACATCTAAAACACAGCTGCAGCTGGGAAAAGCAGTGAACATCAGATTTATCTGTCACATAGGCCTGGTGTCACTCCTTATACCAAGTTCATTTAGCTAATGCTTCAATGAGTCCTTTTATCTGAAAATGAAGACTTTTAAAGAAAGATGAGTTTAAGGCATTTTAATGTTTCTTAATCTAATCTGATATACATCATCGATGTTTGTCATTAACTCAGCTCTGCCTCTTTTCACTTTGTAAATTAGCCCCTGTGTAAAGCAAGTTGAGTATCTCTGGCCTGTGTTCCTTAAGATCACTGATGAAATGGTTGTTGATGAATACAGAATCCCTGAGTTACATTTTCCAAGTGACATTATATGGCCTAATTTTCTTTTTTAGACAGCTGTTAATCACTCTTCAACTTTTTTGTTGCATACACTTTGTACAGTAAATGGAAAAATGAAACAGTACCAAAGCTGGAGCAAACTTTTTTTTTAAGTCCAACAGACCATTCTCCAGCTGTTAAAGAACAACATTGTTGATATTTTCAATAAAGTAGAAAAACTGGACATAATTACAAACATGTTTTGTAGAAACCAGGGTGCATAAAAGTGCTTGTATAAAGGAAAAAATAATTCTATTTTTTCATATATTTACATTTTCTTTTTTTTGTGCAGTTTTAACTAAAATGAGTAGTAGATGATGAGAGGATGCAGGCCGGTGTAGCAACAATGCAGACTGACAGAGAAATAACACGTCATTGTAATGGATGAGAGAGAGGAAAGCGTCCTTCTCCTCCACTGTAAACAAGGAATTAAATAGACTAGAGAAACTCACTGACTGCACGCTGGCATTCATTGTCTTCAGCAAAAACATCAAATACAGTCTCATTCAATTGGCTGTAAGGAGAGCTGGGGTTTAGTACATTTTTGGGGACAAAGTGCTGTGTTGTCTTCAGACACATTATCATAAAACTAACTCGCCTCGGCCTTGCCGAGGACTCTTTCTAACTTCCTGAGAGCGTAAGACTCTGGCCCTGACCAAAAACAAGCCCTGGCCCCCCGCCTGGATTTGACAGTCAGACAGTCAGAAACAGAGCACATACCATGACCATAAATCTGCCATTTAAAAAAAAAACTTATGTCCAGTCACTCGTGCAGGAGTTTAACATCATAAGCCTCATTTTAGTGTCAGCGGACAATCAGACCTGAAGGTCTGAAGGTAAATTTTGATTTCTGTGCCTTTGTGAAACAGGTTGTGTGACAAGCTCAGTGTTGTAGTGATGCAGCAGTGACATTTTGCTTTTTTTGTGATTCTTTTTGTTGGGCTAACAGGCAACATATTGGATAGCTGGGAACATGCTTGCCTGCCTTAGTAGCATACATGCTAGCTGGCTTCTTAAATACCAGTAAGCAATCTTGTTAACTAGACAACTACATTTTCACCAAGAGGACAAATAGCGGTATATATTAATGTGTTAAATGACTTTTTCTTCTTTTAAGTCTATGGCTCTCTCTCACACATCAACAATGTCATTACTGTTAACAGTTGATGGCTTTAAATGACAAGCTTTTACACAGTTAAACTCCATATGAAAGTATCATGCAAATTTTATGAGGCTTTAGCAAGCAAATTGACTATTCACAGTGGATTGATTGATGCAACCAATGCAAAAAAGCCACCACACCTAGTGAGTTTACTTGTCCCATTCTAGCTAGCCACGTACATGCTAACACTAGCCAGCTCCCAAATTTAACCCTCACAATGCTGATTTGATCTAGATTTAATAAAAAACCTAAACTGAAGTAAATTTGAGCAATCACCCATTTTGCGCATGTATGCAAATATGCATGCGTAAGGATAATATGCTAAATCTTAAGAGGTCCTCAGTTACTCAGATCCTGTTCAGAGAAGGCTTTAGTTTCAAATGAACAGCTGGACTTTTGTTTTTTTAGGCCATGACATTTTTAGCTTGTGACATTTCCTTTGTGGCAGTTCACTACCAGCCACTTATGCCACTGCAGTAATCTCAGGTCTAGATTTAAAGGGGAAATTCTTATATTTGTAAACCTGGGTCTTGTTCTTGTTTATATCCATTATGACTACTGGTCATGCTGGTATATTACTCAGCACCTGCACTGTAGAGGTTTGTGAAACTAGCAACTGGGCTCTGGCAAGAACAAAGTCAGAGGGGCAAAGGTCAGGGATTAAGAGAATAAGACCCTGTTTGACAAATAGTTGAATTTCCCTTCAAGACAGAGGGTTGAGGGCTGTTTTTGAACAGGGGCCATGTGAGGAGCAACAGACAGAAGCCCTAAGTGCCAAAGTGTGCTGGGGTGGGAGCCAGCTCAGTGTGTCCATGGTCCTGGGAGGAGAAGCAGTCATCAGAGTGGATGAAGTGCAGGGCGGTCTGATTGTAGCTCAGCAGGGCCTCTTGCTTCTCCTCTGGGCTGTAGTCCAGAGAGTTGGGATGTACCTGCTGGATGTGCCTCTTGATGGTGCTGACCTTCAGCGTAGCCAGAGTGGCTCCACACACCATGCAGATGAGCCCGTGTCTGCGGCAGTCATAATCCATCAGGTACTCCATTCGCCAGCGCACCTGGTAATTCCTCCTCTGGTCCTTACCGGGGTAATGGCCATGACGAGAGGGTGTGGCTGCAGTGTTGTTGTCCCTCGCTTTACCTTTACCTCCGCTTATACCCTCATCCTTCTTCATCACTTTGCTGGGTGGTTTGACATCAGGGGAGGCATCTTCATTCATCTGTCCTGTGGTGTTTAGGACATCAGCTCTGCTCTGGTTGATATCTGCTTAAAAATTAGAGGAGGAAACCCACTGTGGTTTAATGAAATAAAATCCTTACTAGTCTATTTCATTTGCTCATTTACTAAAAAGCTGCCTTAAATCACAAGATGCAATGTAATTTTTGTATCTTGCAATTTATGAAGCTCTATATTAAGCAAATCAGGCTATACTGCCAAAAGAGACTTAAACAAAAACAATATTTTATCCACATTCTGATTCATTCTACCTGCTCAAATCAAATTATAATCCTAGATATGTACAACAGCTAAAAGGAGAATTGTTCAGATTTTTTTAAATAAATGGCTAAACTTATAGTGCACATATATAAATAGCTGGTGTGGTGTACATGACCTGAACAAACAAACAAAAAAGGGTGGAATTACAGTGGTTATACTACAGTACCTCACACAGTGAATTTAGCTTCTTGTACATTTTCACGGCTCTCATTTCAACAATCATGTCATACCCACCACTCTGCTCTGAGACTCAGTTTTCATCAGTTCTCTCCCATCCATTTAATTGTCTAATTCTTTAAAAAAGTAAATACTTGAATAATACCACTAGGAACACACTTATTTTTTATCTAAATTTTTTGATGACCACATGCTCTCTTTCCTATCCAGTTTGAATACACTTCCTGTAGTTATAAGACAAAAAGTCTGCTAAAAACAATGTAATTCACACGCTTTTAATATGAAACAAACAGGAGGTGTTGGGTTTAATTAAAACTAGCTTAACACCAGCTGAACACAAGCTGAAGCAGAAACTATTGGGAAGAATGAGGAATGGAAATTATTCTGGCTTACAGACAAAGTGAGAGCAGCAGGCGGTGAGTATGACATGACTGTGTTGTACTGATGGAAATAGTACTGTGAAAATTGATGTTTTTATTTTCATCCATTTTTATTCACACTGAATTTATCAAAAAATAAATAACTATGGAGGAAATGCATTAACTGTTTGCATTTACAGTCATTTAGAACGGTTGTTAATCAGAAATCAGGGCCAAAATGTGCAAGGTATTAGATTCTGTCTCTAGCATGTTTTTTAAAAAAGGCTGCAGCCGCAGATCTGCAACTTTTAAATGCCACTTATTCAGAATTTTAAGTGTTAAAGTAATAAGTATAAGTGGCAAAAAGCATCTCACCATCTTGAATTTGTGTGCCTTCGCTAGAATAATCTTTGGTCCAGGCAGCAGCCATAGCTTCTCTTTCTTGTCGGCTCAGGGTTGTGGTCTCGGGGTGACATTCCTGGATGTGGCGGCGGAAGCTGCTGACCTTGGATTCGTGTAGAACCTGAGAACACACCATGCAGAATGTGCCCCGACCCTGAGGCCCATAGGCCACCAGGTAGTCGAGGCGGAGCCGCCATGGGTCACCCCCACGAAGCCGCCTCTTCCTGGGCTGACGGAGGGGTTGAGGTCCCTGCTGTGGAGCTCCAACACCTCCATCCTCACCGATAAGACAAGTGTCCTGAGTTAAAGTGCCATCACCTTCTGGGTATAAGTCTGTGTTGAGCTGGATGGCCTCCACATCCTGAGCAAAGAGGTCCACCCTGCCTTCTTTGGTGTTGGGCTCTTGTTTGATTGAGTTTTCTGGCTCTTCTGCAATGGGGCAGAGAATCATACAACACACATAAAAAATTACAATACTTATACAGATTACTTCTTCAATATTAAACAATTACAGGTCCCTTTCAGTTAACTGGTAAAGTCACTGAGTATTCTTGGGGACTGCTGAATGATAAAAATGAAGAACCATCATCAATGACACTGTCAGATGCTGATAAAGCATGCTGAGCAGACCGACTACTTCTGCCTGAGACAATCTACAAAACTTCCTTGTTACAAATAAGTAATGAAAGGAATACTAATAGAAAATTACTAATTGTGCAAATCCATAAATTGATCCCACTCTCCGTGCCTCCCGTTTCTAATGTGACAGCTGCAAATTGCGGAGTTCTGAAACTTTAAACTTGATGCTGCAGATACAAAAATTATACTACAAACAGCATGTGGCTCTCACATGTCATACAATGAGGGATACACTACAATCACTGTAGTTTTTTGCCAAAGTTGTTTATATTGATTTAATATTATCTATGCTAAATATCAAAACTACTATCAATTTTCTTGTCAGTTTTCTATTAGCTGTAAAATACCAGCAGTGTAAAACAGATTTCAGTAAATCGAGACCAGGCCTACCCACAAAACAACACTGTGGTTTGAAGGAATTACATGAGTTTCATGTGTAAGTAAATGTCACACTGATTGATAATGTAGTGAACTTTTGAAGTATATTCTTTGATTTAATTGAAGGCTTATTTTATAGCCAGAGTGGGCAAATGACAAAACTGCAAAAATATACAAGAGTTGAGAAAGAGCAAGAACAACCTTGGAAATTAAATAAATGTTGTTGTTCACACCTTTTGTATCATTACGTTACTGTGGTTAAAAAAAGCAACATGATACATAGAGTAAGCGCCACTTAAATCATAAAGCCTCATCTCGGTGGCATTTCTAATGTAAAATCAAGGCTCAACAAGTCTGCATTGTGACATATTCCTTTGGCTGAGACTGTGCATCGCTCACTTGTTTCCATACAGGATTAGTGAAAGGAGCTTTTTGGTCGATTAAGACCGAAAATCCATCTCATGTTTTCCTTTAAGGGGCTTTATGTAATAATTTAGTACCAATTACAGTGCAAACCTATACAGAGGTCAAATGACTTCTGATTACAGTATGTGTGGGATTGATGACTAGTTTAAACCCTGCTGTGGAGGTACAGTGTATGGCTGCATAATGAACAATAACTAAACAAACTTAACATAGTGACCCATCAGTTAAGACTGGTTCAAAAAATTTAGGTGGATTTGACCACATTTTTCAGTCACAAACAAAGTCATTAGAGTTAAACTGAGGAGTGGTACTGTTACATATAAATAATACAAATGGCACCTTTAATACCAGTCATGTATTTTGTTTTGAGTGCATATAGTGTTATGCCGGTCTGTTCTCACCATGAGTCTGAGCCCAGGCCTGCAGGATGCAGTGCTTCTCCTCTGAGCTGTAAACCAAGGAGTTGGGGTGGGTGTCCAGCACATGGCTCTTGATGTGGTCCAGGTGAAGCGAAGGCAGTTCTCCTCCACACACCATGCACAGCAGCCGGCCAGCATCCGCCTCATACTCCATCAGAAACTCCTGGCGGAACCAGGCGTGCAGCGAGTCATTCAGGTAGCGTTCTAAGGTTCGGGCAGAAGGCCCAGGGAGGTCCTGCTCCTCTTCTTTGGGCTGAGGGGATTCCTCCTCGTTAGAGAGAGTGGACAGACTGGGTGGCTGTTGTTCCTGCTCCTGGGGCGTCACAGGGTATGGAGGTTCTGCTGTATTTGGACAACATAAAAAAACAAAACAAAAATTAAATGACTTCTTTATGGGTATCATTGCTGTTGCTGGCTTGTCTTCATTGATACCATTGCTAGGAATGCCAAAGTGAATTTAAATTCCACTAAATGGGGGCTTTGAATTAGATTTTTAATATTTTAATGATTGAGCCAGAATCTGTATGTGGTGGCTGTTAAGTAAAGTCCTTTATGAGCTTGTATGTTATACATCCAAACAGGACAGAGGGTGAGTGGTCCTCACACTGTGGGAACAGTGGAAGGTAGCAGCCTTAAATGTCATAATAGCTTTTTGTGTTTTATTATAAATCTTTCTGTTCTAATTTCATGGATACATTTCAAGTACTCATATTATACATATATACAGTATGTAAGCTATCAAAGAAGAGGCGGCCTACACTTAAAAATGCTTAGTTTAGCTCATAAGCAGTTAAATGGAGCGCTTATTTCAGAACACTGGTGTTATTTTGCTGCTTTAGCCTTAAATACCTTGATTAAACTTTGCTGCATTCATTTTTCATTTCTCTGCATCTTCTACTTGTAGCAACAACGGCCGCTCCTCAGCAAAAGTCACAATGAAATTCTTTAAGAGCCCTGACAAAATAAGAGCATTCATACAACTGAGCTCCCAAAGCATTATATGATTTTCCTTATTTCTTTATTTATTTCTCATTTTTTAATGACCTCTACATTGTTTATTTATACACTGGTAATTTATTTAATGTTGAATTGTTTTTGTAGGTATGGCAATGCACTTTAGGAGAAGCAGTTGGAGGACTATTAACAGTAAAAAGAAATAAAGAAGGAAAATCAAGCATGTGTGATTTTTATTAATCCCAACAGAAAAATCCTTTGTCTGCTTCTTCACTGTTTTGGATGTATTCACACTGACACCAACTACAAAACTAGTGCCTCATTTAATGGTAATGACAGAAGAGGTGGAGGGGAAGCAAAGAGCCTGAAGACGGACTGAATGCAAGTCCACAGACAGGGTGCAAAACACGGGGCAGCAGCAACCCTGCTGGGAGGCAACTTTACTTTCACATCCTTTGATGTTAGAAATCCAGCCCACAACCGTGTTCTGCTAACACTGCTCACCACTCTGCCATTTGGCCAACCTGTTTTCGTACTCTTCTACTTCCCTCATGAAGGATTTAGTACTGTGATGACAAGCACAGGCTTGTGGATTTTTGGAGAACATTACCATTAAGTTTTTTTTTTTGATATAACCATCTGAGTGTTTGAGAATTAAAACCCGCTACTGGACAGAGAAGACACCACATCCACCCCTTTGTGCTGGTCTGTAAATTCAGTGCCTAAAAAACACAAAACATCTAAGAAGCCAATACAAGAAAAATCTCACATTCTATGTTTGCTAACCTTCTTCTTCCCAGCCTTTGCAAGCACATCGCTATGTTTTTTGGCTCTTCTCAGCCACCTACTCACAATCAGTAAAATAGCATGAAACCGTCAGCAGGAATGAGATAAAAACAAAATGGGTACAGACTCTTAAAAGCTTTGCTTCTTGGCATTAATGATGTTCAAAACCTTTACAGAGAGCCTTTAGCCTCTGGTTGTTGATTCTGCCAGCCCCTGAGCCCGGCTGAGCACAGAGTACACAGTGTACGCAGACTTCACCGGAGCCTTAGTCTTACTTTTGTGGGTGAACTCTACCTTGAGTTAATCAGTGCAGTTTCCTTCAGTAATTTCTTTTGACTTGCATTTGTCTCCTGTATTTTAAATTCAAACAAAAGGGCCTGACAAAGCATTGCTGTTCTGCAGCTGAGTTGAAAATTTCTCAGATCTTACATTTTCCCAAAAGCACATGAATGTATGATAACAATAACAACCTATTTGCCCTTTTTAGTGATTGAAATCTATGGTATCAGTTTTGTTTGCCTTTCATAGGAAAAATACAAATATTACAATTTAAAAAAGGAGGATCAAAGCTTGAGTATTATGTATATTTACAGTTAAAAGTGTAAACATGATTCTATGCTGTTTTTTTCTGTCATTTTAAACATACAACATAAATTTGAATCTCAGAGCAGTCATGACCAGGCACAGTCCTTCCCTCTCCATTCCCCAGCACATCAACCCCAACTCATTACATCATCCTCTCTTTCTCACGCACCACCATGCCAAGACGTTAACTCATACTGCCACCAAGTGTGGGATTTAGAAAACTTCTCATAGACTCCTACCCACCAGCAGCATGTTGATCTGAGTCTAGCTGCTCCTCTTCCTCCTGAGGTGAAGGTCCAGTCGCAGAGCTGTATGACCTCTGAACCCCTCCAAGACTCAGGTGGCTCTCCCACCCCGAGCGAATGACCTCCTTGTCAGCAGCGCTCCACAGCAACGAGTCAGGGTGCTTCTGTCGGATGTGCCTCTTGATGGTACTGAGCTTCAGGGTGGCCAGTGAACTGCCGCACACCATGCATATCATCCCGTGCCGCTGGGGATCAAAGTCCATCAGGTATTCGCTGCGCCAATACTCATGGTAGTAGCGGCGGTGGTCGCGGCCAGGGATCCGGCTCAGGCCTGGACGTGAGGCCCTCTGGACCCTGGGTTTACGTCCAGAGGGCCCTGGGGCTGGAGAAAGGAGCAGCGGGTGGTCTGGGCCTTCTGTGATGTTCCAGTAGCTGGTGCCTGGAGACCTAACAGGTGTGACCATGCCAGCCTCTGATTCCTCACCCCCATGGCCATTAGCAAGACCGTCCTCATCTGACCAGAAGAAAGAGCAGAAACCAATAAACCTGTGTGTGCTGTCTGTTTTCAAATATACACAGATATCTTACCAGGGACAACCAATTTTTTTCTTTTCTGACAATTTCAGGAATTTGGCTCATTGGCTCAAATGCAATCTATGTTTTTAACCTAAAAATCTGTTAACCTCTCTATGTAGCTCTGACTGGAATCAAAATCAGAAGTGTAAGGTGATATGAGGCTGTAAGTGGACATCACACAAACAGGCTTGAAGGCTTGTTGTATTTTAGGGGTTTGACAGAGTACTGTACATTATAAAATATCTCACAGTGCATATATACACATATGTACACATATATGTGAATATTATATGTATTATATATATGATATATATATAAAATATATTATATTTCTATAGGCCGCATGATGTACAGTTTTTCAGGCTGTAATATATTAGTGCTGATCAAATTGTGCTGATTCCTCTGTGAAACTACTGCTT
>JAPZDZ010000016.1:845862-856291 GCA_029783805.1 Acanthurus tennentii | reverse complement strand
CTGTCCTCATATGTCATGACCAATTAAGCTGTTTGAAAAACCTCAGGCTGGGGTAAAATATCTTTTGTTTTCCCCTCCAACCATCACCTTATTTAATATTCTTTGATTAAACTTTATTCAAAAAAATGCACAGAGTGAGCACAGATGTGTAAACTGTAAACTTCCAAACTTAAAAACTAGATTTTGGCACCGGGGAATCGTAAACTTATGACAAATTTGTAAGAAAAAAAATCTCTGGTTAGATTGATCGCATTTTTGAAATTTAGAGAATTGTAAGAGATGGGTAGGAAAAATGAAAAGTCATATTGGCCAAAATTGGTCAAAAGAGGCTAATACTTTGTAGTTTTGTCTTAATAAAGGTCATTCTTGTTTTTAGCCCTGATCTTAATTCAAGGGGTTAAACACTGAGTAAATGCTTGTATGGAGTCAAATCAGATGCTGCCATGCTTAATGTTCACGACACTGTACACACTGACATAAAGCTTTTCTGCCAAATGCTTTAAATTTGGTTAATTTTGGTTCAAAATTATTACGTTCATAAGCTTGAATAGTTGATGTGATATGAATGAAATCTAGCTAAAGAATGAGACTCAGAAAATATCATGATGCAACCACTACGGAGATGTGGGCTACAGAGTGGAGCTCTTCCCTCACACAGTAACTGTGACGAGAACGGACACAGACAGAGAGCACTTCAACCAACAGCCTCGGGTTTAATTTTAGCGCGTCATCAAGTTACTCACAGAATTAACTTTAATTAGTGATGGATGATATGAGATGCTGCTGGTGATGTTTGTCATTTCAACTGGCAAAAGTGACAGTCAGCACAGTCTAAAATAGGAGGCTGAATGTTTTCGAAACTGTTGTTTGCTAACGATAAATAGTGTCAGAACTTAGCTAATGTTTGTATTTTGACAACCTGAGCGTGTAACCAAACCAATCTCACAAACTGTCCCCTTGTATGGGCTTAGCAGCCAGTTTTTACACATTACCCCTCTCTTTGTGTGTATTGGTCAGAAACTTATTCCCATAAACAAAGAAATAGACAGAAATGCAACAATACACTTTTTTTTTTGAAGATATAGGATGATTCTTTTTTGTAACCAACTCTGGAGGCAGGGCAAATCTAAAATAGCAATATATCATCATGTCATAAAGTTGTTTTGGTGAAGGTGTTAACACATGTTTGCCCATTTACATATTCAGCAGACACCTTTCAGCTCTGTTTTGGCCTCCAGCTACCCCTCTTGAGCTGTTAAATGCTTCACTATTTTTCCCCAGCTAGTTTGTGTCTGCTGTTTGGTGCTGAGCAGGTGTTTTTCATTGGATTATCATTTTTTTTCAATAAAACAGCTGCCCGCTGCTGCTGGGAACAATGCTGATGATAGCTGAGTCGTGGGCTGGAGAACCAAAACAATGTCTAAAAGAAGATGAAAGACTCTCTGAAGCTGTTGTTGATCATTTTCAGTGTTTTTGTCTCTACAAGTAACACCTTTACATTCCACCCAGTCATTTGATCCATTGTCATTGTAAAAATATGAATTAGTGCACCTTCAAATGAGTGATGTGCTGTTGTGCATACACACATTTGATGTGAAATGTTTATTGATGCTTCAAATATGCCATGCACAAGCACAGTTACACTCGTGCAGTAGGGAAAGTGTTTCTCAGAGATGAAGCTGATTTCTGTTTCACTTCTCAAATGGTACTACAGACACCAGTGTAGGGGTGTACAGGATGTTGTGTGGTGGCGAGGCAGCAAAATCAAAGAAGAGAACTAAAAGCGGTGAGCAGCATGCTTTGGGACAGACGGCATCTGTAGGTGGTTTAGGTCATTATGCTGCACCCTTGGGTGAGAGGTAAAGAGAGTGAGTGGGTGGATACTGTGAGATTATGTTACATTTGAGTGTCAACCAACTGCTTACAGGAGATATATTTTCTTTCTGAGAGCTGATACTGATATTTTCACACACTCTGCAGGTTAATAAAAGACGTAGGCTTATCTTTCATTTTTGGGACTTAAAAATGTTGCAGTATATCAGATTATAAACATAATCACTGCAGATAAAAAGTAAAGCTGAAATGTATGCTTAGTAAATTATATCTGCTGCTTTCACTGTACTCCTGGCTCTGATCAAACTAATGAAAAGGAAAGTTTTCGTAAACTAGTACATCAACCAGTTGGACAAGAAAAGAGTTTGTGTGCACAGAGACTCAACAAAAGACTTGGATTAGTCCAAGAGTTTGTGGCTGTGCAGCTGTCAGGCAGCCAACCTCCCACAAGACCTGGAATGACCCTAAGTCTTTCAGAAAAATAAAAATCAAGAGGATTTGTATTCCAAGCTTTGGAATCAAATTCTTCAGCAGTTTGTGTTTTTAGGATCACTGGAATCTTGTGGCGTTTAATTTTAATTCCACCAAACTCTCTGAGGCCTTGCACTCACTTGTTGGAAGTGTGATTCACCAGCAAAATATGCTTTTTTGGTGAACTGATCTGGATGTGTATTTTTTGAACTATAAAACAATATATTTTTTTTACATTTTTTTTGAATAATTCCCCGTAAACTTGCAAACTAACCTGGTTTAATTACTGCTGCCAGATGTAGACCAAAAACATCTCAGTGTCCCTGGTTTTATGTTTTACCCACATAAATGCCCAAGTAATTACATTAATAAATGAGTGGACACTATAAGAGATATAGGAAACTATGGTTTCTGTTTAACCTAACTGGAATTTTTATATAATAATTAAATTCACAGAGAGGAGAGGGACTCTATTTTCCATCAGAAATGCTTGGTGCTCAAAACAGTCAAAGTTGATGGACAGAGTTTCCTAAAGGTCTAGTTTTTAATATGACGCTGTCAACCATCATTATCATCCCCATCCTGTTAGTGCTGCTTACATCCAAAAAATGAACAGAATCATTTCCTTCCCTTCCATGTAGCCTACATGTATATAAGTGTATATTGGTTTGTATTGCTCTTTTATATGTTTCTATCCTATTCTATTTAGTGCATATGTTTTATTCCATTGTGCATCCCTGTGTTACCCAAGAATGAATAAATTACCTCGTGCCTTGTAGTTGACATCTGACAATCTAATAATCTCTCTGTTGAGCTAAAGGGACTTTTTACTAAAATAAGTGACATCATAAGCTGCTGCTTTCATCTGAATGCTCTGGCAATTAAAGAAAAAATCAAAATGAAACTATTGATTATGATGTGCTGCTTGCAAGTATAACTCGGAGATTTAGATTTTTTTATACTTTGGCTGTGGAACAGAGCTCAACTGCATTTGAACAACAGGTTTGACAGTAAAACTGAAAGCTGTAAAGCTTACATGCATAGTCAGTCAGTAAACACAGGGTTGTTTTTGTATTGACAAACTCACCACTCTGTTGGTCTTTTCATAACAGGAAAAGGGCCAATACACTTATACAATACCTCTCATTTCAAATATTCAAACCATCAGAGTACTGTTTTTTTTCTGACACACTTTATCTTCCAATTCATCACTTGCTTGCCGTGTCTGATATGCATGCCTGCCTCATTTCCTGACAGTTCTTCTGCATGCTGATACTTTATGTTGAATGCCACCATGTCCTCAGTGGAAACTGAACACATAAAGAAGCATTTAGAGGACTTGACAACATTGAATTGCCAATCCAAAATGTCACAAAGTGTGACATAATGTGCAATATTTCATTCCTTGACCATGTTGACATTGTAGTTGTGTGATCTGATGAAGTCTGAATATAAACCAGAATTCCAATGCAGTTGCTCTGAATTTAATATGGATCAAATTCCTGCTTTCCCTGAGCTGTTGCCAAACAGCTATGAGTCACCCGCAGTCTTGGCTTGTAACTGAAAAACTGCAAACAAGAAAAGCAGACGCTTAAAGTAGAGCGGGAAAGCAATCATCCTTGCAGACTGTGGGCATGTGTGTGTGTGTGTGTGTGTGTGTGTGTGTGTGTGTGTGTGTAGATACTGGTCTGCTGCACTATGAAATGGGAACTGCAATGCTGTCTGTTACTTTGTGTTTGTTTTGTGGTTAGACCTGCATGACAGCTTGCAAATAACCTGTATTAGTCCAGTTTTATCCTCAAATGAAGATCTTATTCAGCTTGTCAGTGACTGATTTTATTTATGTTATTATTACTTATCAATACCAAATTGATTTATACTGTGTAAAGGAAGATCTTGTTCTGAGGTGCACTCTAATTGCACTTTAAGAAGATGACACAAGTCTCTGTTTGTGACTTTATTGTTGGAATTTTCTTTTGGAATGCTAAAGCAGTCCTTTTTAGTTTTGTTAGTGTTTTTAATTTAGTTAGCATTCACAAGCTTATATTTTTACACTGTCCTGCAGTTAGAGCCTATTGCAGTTACCTTCGTGAACAGCTTTCAGTTGCGTAGGGATTTGGTGACTGTGGAGGCTATAGATACATCACTCCAATATTACTACCAAAAAATAATTACTGCAGTATCGTTTGTGTTCATGCACCTCAAGCTGCCAGAATGGAGTACATTAGCTATAAGTTATAGAGCATTGGCAGACACTGAGGTTGTGTGTGCCCGTTTGTTCATTATCATTTCAGCCTCTGACTGAACTCAGCACCAGACTCAGGTTGTTTCATTTATTTCCTTTAATACTTTTCAAAAAGTCTTGTTGTTAAGGTACATTCACTCTCTAGTAAGCAGTCAAAAGAGAGAGACAGTTAAATTACAGTTTGTCACTCCGTGACTCACTGCAGACAGACAGCTCGAAGTTGAGCTATTCAACTCATTTAATCCCAAAGTTTAAATGCTTTCACTGATATTGTTAAGTCTCTGACCTCAGCCAAATAATTCAGCATTGTTATATGAATACATTCACACATCTCAAAAAAGTCGCACCTATATACTGTCAAACAATGAAATCTTTCTCCCAAACCAATGGATTAAGAATAAAATGTCGACTAATGTAATCTTGACAAAACAAGCAGAAAGAAACTTGCATTAGGATTAAAAACTGTTTAAAAATGACATACATCTGAGTAATTTCTGCATTTGGTCTGAGATAAATAACAGTTTGGTTTCATTTATTTATATTCAGCATGTGTGTTTATGACTATGAATCTTTTATTAAAAAAAAATCACCACACTTCATTTAGTGCATTGCTTTTTTAATCTTGTGTGCCTCCAAATGGAAATGCTCTGGGCACACTAGATGAGGATGTATTCTTCTTTATTAGCTTGCTTTTTACAGTACAGGTCAAACATTTATAGTGAAAAGTATTATTTTTCTTTTCTTGTAAGTCTTATGAAAAGGTCATCCATTTTATGAAGGGGGTTTAATCAACTGTAGGAATATAAACATTAAGTTCGCAGAATTTAGGTGTAATCAGACTTACAGCATCGAGCAACAACACAGTCTAAAAATAAGTCTGAAGGAATATTAGGTAGAAAACATTATATTTATAAAAAGATCTGTCAATTACTGTTGACTAACATCAAAACTGTACCAACATCCATCTTAAAAAAAAGCAGAGATTATGAAAACAGATCTTCTAGATGGTGAGTGGACACCGAAATATTCTATTTAAAATTGGACATTAGAGTATTAGTCCCTGCAAAAATCCATCTTTAACCTCCACATCACCACTGCCACTACCAGTAAAACCAGACAATAAAACACTCCATTCATCTAGTCCATGTATAAAACCAGCCTACTAAGTACAGGATTCCACTGCCAAAAACAGATCCTGTGAAGACACTCTTTTACAGCAGGAGTGGGTGTGGTGCCACCAAACTGCCAGTCATGGCCTTAACATAAATACAACATGGGCTGTTTTAAAAGGCAGTTTCTTCCCAAGAAAAGGATGCACAGAAACAGATGTGAGAAATATTTCTTGTCCACTGTGTGTTGACTTAAATATCAAAGTGCTTTGGACTTCACTTTTACTCTTTGAGGCCCACATTTATTGGCTGTTAGGTATTTACATGTGTGAGCAGGACTTGCAGATGGACCAGTTGGGGACGGTTAATAGTTTTTTTCCCCAAGGGCAAATTCAGCAATAAACAGCGCCTTTGGGGGAAAACTCCAACTTCCTGTTTGGTGTACCTTCCTGTAGAGAATTAACCAGCCGTAGAACAGAATGACTGTCCAGTAAATCCAGTCACCATGTCCAGTCTTGTCTGTTTGAACAGAACTGCTCTCTTTGTGTTGCTCCTGCTCATCTAGCATTACCACAGCTTCCTGTTCTCTCCACTACAGAGCAACTGATCATTGTGAAGCTGGATACAATTACTTGTTTACCAGAACATTGTTGTCAGGGTTTGGCTCCAGAGCAGAAGCTGAAGCATGGGATGATATAATAATATTTCTTTAGCAAAGATTTTGACACTGGTCAATGGGCTTAGGTGATATGTTAACATCAGCCCAACAACCATCAAATTCACCCTCCCTTAAACCAATGCTGATTTTACTCCTTTCCGTTCTCTTATATACATATGTTCTCACAAATAAATAACTCAAAATTTGTCAATAGAGAAAATCTTCTTCATGATATACAGCTATTTTCCATGGTTCACCTAAACAAGGCAAGTGTGGTTGTCGTTAACTCATCATACAACTTGTCCCATTGAAACTCTACAGAATCAATTTAAACTCACCAAAACCACCAACAACTTTGATTTAGTTGTAATAAACCCTTCACATTCATGTATTTACCTTTAGATTCCACCATGCATAGCTTTATCTCATTTTGGCTGCTTCTCAGCTGCCAGATTGCGGCCTCCTGGGTCAATGCTTGCGATTTCACTTGATGAGCCCTTGAGACCGAGGTACCAGTAGCTGTTATTTGTAATTTTGGCCAGGCTTCAAAGTACAGCATTTCCTGTCTTTTATCAGCTAGACTGTGTGTGGCAGACAGAACGTATATGGTCTCACAGTGTGTTGTGTTTACCGTGATGTCTTTACAATCCATATTAATAAAGATACCTAAAAATTAGCCCTCAAAACTTTCTGTCCAGGTGCAGTGATGTTAATAAAGGGATAGTGATTTTTGTAGATGAAACTTATACATTTACATTTTTTATTCTAAAAAAGTCCATACCCTTTAGTTAATGCACACCTGAAGTTAAGGCAAGATGTAGACAGTGAATATGGATGATCAAAAAAGCACTGACATAACCAAATCTGACTTGCAGTACTTTTTCTCTTTCCTTATTGTCTACATGCTATGTTGTCTTCCTCTGAAATTGTGAAAATGTCAACACTCGTGATGACATATTTGGCTTTGTAGTCTTCCTTGCAAGCTTAATGCTGGTGCAGCAGTTTCATGTCACAAGTGCAACAGCATTGCACCTTATGTTTATTAGCTAATCAGAAACTGACATCAAGGTACACATGTTAAGTCAATGAATGCAATTTGGTGTATTACTGACTGTCTAACCAATAAATGTCAACAACTGATTATATAAATTTCCCTTTGTAGGCTGTAATCCTCTGGCATGACATGCATAAACATAATAAAATTACAGCTCATGAAACCCCCCCTGTAAGTTCAGTGGTTGAAAATATACGTTTTTCATATGTATGCATTTCTTTAAACCAGAATAGTATTGAATATTAATGACTAAAAATTAGGGCTGCTGAAGTTAACGCGTTAATAATGCGTTAACTCAAACTCCTTTTAACGGCACTAATTTTTTTAATGCGTGATTAACGCATGCACGGTCTGTGCCTTGCCAGTTCCCGTAGTTTCAGAAAGTGGCGCTAAAATAACACTGCAAACGGTTACAAAGCAGAAATGGATACAGAAAGGGACTTTTAAACGGAAAGTTTAGCTTTAAAGTTTTGCCCGATGGTTCTCTGGACAAAACAAAAAGTAATTTGTATTTACTATAAATGTAAAAGGGCAGGGTAAAAAAATTTGCGCTAATAACGCGTTAACTCAGGACACTAATGCGATTAATCCCGATTAAAAATTTTAATCGACTGACAGCCCTACTAAAAATACATCAAAGTCCAAAAAATATACATAGGCCTTATTTATTACATGGTCAGCAGCTAAAAGCCCTGGACCACCAACATGCCCTGAGGTAGTTCGAAATGAGAAAATACAGAATCTTAGCATAGATGTCATCAGACTCTATGCAGAAAAGATGTAAAATAAATAAAAAGTCAAATTGGTAAAGAAAACATGCTGGTTAAGCCTCACTAAAGACAACTCCTCCCCTTAACAAATCTTTTGAATTCTCTTTGGCCACAGCCGTTTGTCAGCCAAATATTAAGTGAGAACATGTTTGCTGGAAGGAGATTTGCTGACAATAAGCTGAAACAGTAACGTGTCCATCCATCACCGTCTGAATGTTGAAATTGTATGGGGTTCATCTGGACTTCATTAAGGAAAACTTGTTTATTTGCTAATGATGTCGGGTCTTTGATCGTCCTCGGTGACTGATGGAGGCTCTTTTTCCCCTGGACTGGAGGCGGTAGGCCTACAGTAGGAATGAACTTTTAGCATCTGTTTCTGCTTTTCTCAGCCTTTTCCATCCATGCCTCAGCAACAGCCTCACAAAAGGAGAGTTGCAATGTTTAAATTGTCTATCATCAGGTAGCATTTAGTGGAAAGGGTTTAAGATAGCTATTAAAGCTCCAAGGTAAAGTTTACATGGCAGGAAGTCCCAGTGTTTACAATTGAGGCCTTTCACATAATTCTGTGTTATCAGATATGTTAGTACCATATAATTTAAGAAACATATCACTACATTCCCATCAATCCTTTTTTGTGTGTATTTTATATATGTATATATAGCACTACAAAAAGTTATTGTTCTTTTCAGTATAAATCCTACCTATTTGCTGATCCGATTCTGTTTTAGTTTTCAGTTATGGTTAACTCTTTTAGATATTTCCTTGTTTTAAAAAATATCAGTAACAATATTTATAATAATAGTATAATATTTTAATATATTTTAATATAAAGACCTACCTTTTTTGCTTGCTTGTAGCTCAATCTGAAGTTTTTAAAACTAATTTTCGTTGCCCTCATACTGTGTTTTAATCTAGTGTTGGTTTCTTTGAATCTCTCTGAACTTCCTATTTTAGCACACTGTTTTGATGTCATTTCGACTGTGTGGTGATGTGTTCTGTTTGAGTTATTTCAACTACTATTTTATAGCATTTTTGCTATAAATTTTTCTCTAAATCTTTACCATTTTTTTACCTGTATCAAGGAAGTTGCTCATTTGTCTTTCACTTGAAAGCACTTTGGATCAGCTTCTGTGGTTTTTAAAATGTGTTATATAAATAGACTGACTTGACTTAAGAGTTTTTTTATTTAAAAAGATCTAAGAAATCTCTGTGCAAACAAAAGGCTTGTTTCTCTCAAATTCTCTGCTCAAATATGTTAAAATCTGTGTCAGTGAGCTGTTGTTTTTTGCCACGGTGAACCTTACACCTGACAGGTGTGGCACATCAAGATGCTGTTTACACAGCATGATTAATACACAGGTGTGCTTTGGGCTGGTCTTAATAAAAGGCTGCTCTTTAATGTGCCGTGTAAAAAAGGGAGCAAAACTAAAGAATTGCATTTATATTTTTGTTTAGTATAAATTTAAGTTAATGCACATTTCCAAAGCATCATCATAAATTTAGTGAGCTGGTTTGTATATTTCAACAAAAACAATGGATTGGATTTTTTCTCTGCCGAACTCTGCTGTGTTTTTTCCACCAAACCAATTGCTGATTTCATCCTGTCTGACTTCCCAGTCAGCCAGTGTAACACTGCACTACATATGGAAGTGAAATTATATTGCGAAAATGGAAAAAAAAACTTTTAGGCACATA
This sequence comes from Acanthurus tennentii, assembly GCA_029783805.1. Taxonomy (NCBI): domain Eukaryota; kingdom Metazoa; phylum Chordata; class Actinopteri; order Acanthuriformes; family Acanthuridae; genus Acanthurus; species Acanthurus tennentii. The sequence continues at coordinate 846,456 of JAPZDZ010000016.1, read as the reverse complement.
GGTAAAACTGTGACTGACAGTGAGGCTTGTTAGGGCACAGTAATTATCATCGGCAAAGAGCAGAGAACAAAACATTTTGATTGCAGCTTTTTTTTCTAATCAAAGTCTTTTTAGTCATAATCGATACAAACAATACAAATGTAAACATACAAGCATGCAAAAACATGAACCCATACAACTTACAATACAACCCATGTACCCATGTACAAGCCATACAACCCTCCCACCTCAGCCCTAAAATACATAACCAGTAGTAGGGTTATATACAGCCAGACCTCAGTGAAACATTTACTAGCAGATTTTTCATCATTCACATATTATATGTTATATATATTATTATATTATATATATATTTCATATTACACAGGGATCATAGTAGTTACACAGTTAAATTACTAGCTGCGGTGTTCTCAGCTAAGGATATGAATGGTTGCCAAGTAGCCTAGAATTTCCTAGATGGTAGGTAACAGTTTTTTAAGGGCCCTGACTAGGCCTGGGCGATAAACCGAAAATTTACCGTTACCGACATTTACTACGATAACCGACGTCATTTTGCGCATGTCGGTAAATTCGGTGTTTTAATTAAAAAAAAAA
>JAPZDZ010000016.1:793932-812752 GCA_029783805.1 Acanthurus tennentii | reverse complement strand
CACAGTGAGAGGTTGGTGGCTGTGGCTGATGACTTCTGCAAAGTCCACCTCTTCCAGTACCCCTGTCCCAAACTTAAGGTACCACTCGTATACTTCACACTCACTTCAAAGGTTACTCTTCCCTGTTTTGTCCACCTTAAGAAGCACAGCAAATGTGTTTCTTTAACTGCTTTCTTTGCATGAAGAGGAAAAATCTGTTTTGCATTGACACATAAAAATCTCGCTGGGTTAGAAATGCAGGAGAATACTGTTAAGGTGCTATATGTAATGTAACTTAAAGTAATGTAATTTCAACTTTCTAATAATTTAATCACTGTCTTTTGAGAGCTAACTGTGTTTAACGTCAGCAAAGTGAGATATGATGCAGCCTCTGCACTTCCTCTACACTTCTACACATCCTGTGGCAAGTTTATCAAGAAACATCTATGTGAAGTAGAGCAGTATGAGACAAACCTGTAAGGTGGAATTATATCTGTATTTTATGGTGTGTGGAGATCAGATTAAAAGGTTGCAAGCGTGAAATGGAATATCAGCACATTATTGAAATTAGTAAGGATCAATAGCTTTTGATTTTAGAGCTTGTCTCGTGTTTTTTTTCTCTGAATCAAAAGTCATTTAGACAGTAATGGAGGAAGTCTTTTGCTCAAGTGATGCAATTTAAAAATACTCCTGTATTCCTACATTTAAAATAGTACCTTTTTAAGTAAAAATATATTTAAGCACCATCAACAAAGTATAATACATCTACACACAGAAATGTAACTTTTTACACATTCATTTAATCACCTGACTGTTAATACAAGGAAGCTGTTTCAGTCATCTGGCCTTTATCAGTGTGTGACATTGTACATACAATGTTACAATGGTTCAGTTCTTACCAAATTGTATGCAGATATTAAATGAGGTAATGAGACACTTAATATGTACACTTAGAAAACCTGATTATTGCTTTGATGTACTTTTACAGTGAAATATATGAATTTTATAAAAATGTAGGTTCATTGTTTCTTGTTTTTTTTTTATCAGCAGTTTAGAAATGTAAATGTTTTGACAATTCATGACATATTTTTAGACATTTGGGCTCCAGGGAAACACCAATTTTCTCTTTTGGGTCTTGTGCTGGAAAAATTGAAGAAACCCAGGTTGACAGCACTGCGTTGTAATATGTTAACTATATGTAGGTATGAGGAACTGCCCCGGGGTCTTGTGCCATGTCTACTTTCAACTTTAGTGAGGATATTGACTTTCTTTGCAACTTAGGTCACATCCTGGCGTATGAAAACACAGGTATGCTGATACCTTGTGGATAGCAGTGACGCTCAGTGACATTTTGGTCTAAAAGCTCTCCTGAGTAATGACTTTGATGATTTTCTCAGTAATCAAATGAGTTGAGTTTTGTTCTTCAGTCTGGGCATTGCTGTGATGGCAAAACAAACAAACAAACAAGCAAAGAAAAAAAACAAAACTAAACATTGAAATGGCGTGTTGTATCTCAGTGAAAAAGCCCTGGTTTAAAATGACTGAGTAAAGGGCACAAGTCTTATGTATTAAGAGTTGCATTCGAGTTTGTGATTCACTTTACCCTTCTGAATTGGTTGGAAGCTTTGGACGCACTTGTTCAGTTAGGAGATTGAAGGTGGGCAGCAACTACAACTGGCTGTTTTTCCACCTCTGGAGGGGAAATAAGATATAGAGCTTCTCATCTTTGACATGTTTCAAAAAATTTTAGGCCCAGTTTGCATTTACCATGGCTCACGCTGAGGTCTCTTTCCTTTAACTACATACATGCAAAACAGCTACCATACACTATAATCTAAGCCAGGGAGTACTGTTCCAAATGTAACCATCTGTGGTTGCTAACTCTTAGCCATCCTAATTATAAGTCAAAGAGTAGAATGAAAAATGAGCACAACACACATTGGGTCTTTTCATTACACCATCTAATTGATTAAGCAATAAGGAACATGCAGCAACATCTCAGAAAATGATTACAGTCCATCATAATGTCAAAAGTTTTGATTTTCAAATCACTGTCTTTGTTTCTTTGATCATCTTTTGAACATCTTAGAAACAAATTTTCTCCCCACCCAATTTGGAAATCCTCTGCAAGTGACAGGGACCGTCATAAGAGTGCAAGCAGGATGGCTAAGATAGAGTTTTTTACATTTGTGTATGTAATATCATCATATTTAGATACTTTGGACCAACTTTTTGATATAACTTATGATTTTATCCTTGATTTACATAACCTCATGTGACCATATTCATGGTTATGATATTTATTCTCACTGTTAAAACAAACTTCACCACTGAAAATGAACAATGACCGATAAAAGTAATAAAAGAATAATCTTCTGTCTTCTATCTCCAGGCACCAAGTCACAAGTACGATGGCCACGGCAGCCATGTCACCAACGTCTGCTTCACCCACAGTGACTCCCACCTTCTCTCCATGGGTGGAAAGGACACCTGCATACTTCAGTGGAGGGTGATGGGAAGTGGGGTGGGTGACAGCAGAGAGAGGCTGGCCTCAGTCTCAGCCTCGGCCTCGGCCTCAGCTTCTGAGGCCTCCAGCTCTCCAGAACCTGCCACCAGCTAGGAAGGAATCAGTTTTGAGCAGTGAGAAAGGGGGAGCTGTATGCACACAGACATAGAGGTGTGTTACTCAGTGGACAGCAGCCACACTTATTGGCTCAGCTGGGTATCTGTGGCGCCACTACGGCCTCAGTTTCATACAGAATGTGTAGAGGAATCCTCTCAAGGAGGAATGTCTATATTAACTTTCCACATTCACACCTCCATAATCTTGTAAATCCTTGTGAAACTGGACATTTAAGTCTTCCTTAAGTCTTCCTTAAATGATGAATCTTTATCATTCTGTTGAATATATGGTGAGGATCATTTGAAGCAGTCATATATGTTTGTAACATGATTGACAAATGTGGTGACAAAGACTTTGGTTTCAGTGAACATTCCTGTTTTTAGACCTTGTTTATTAAACTTACCAAAGTACTGCATCATGGCATACACCTTTTGGTTTATAAAGATGTTTTCATTATGGTTTTACATATTTTTAATACTTCAAGCAGTGTTTGGTTGACATCTCAGCTAATATTCAAGATATTTTTACGCTTGCATTAGACATACTGTGACAAACCTGTTTCAATGAATTCAATTCTCAACATTTGTGATTTAAAACTTTTTCTAACATTAGATCAGTAAACTTGAAATGATTATTTTAATTCTGTTTTATATATTTAAAATAACATCTGAAATACTGTGATGTTGTATCTGTCAAGCTCCCAATAAATAACTGACTGGAAAACGTGTATTGTGTGTAAGGTGTCACTAGTGGGCAGTACTGCTTCAGGAATCGTGTAGTGCTGCGTTTTAAGGAAATGTATGTTCCCAGACTACATGTCCCAGACCATAATATCCCCAATTGAACCCTGTAAGTACAGTAGAGTCTACATCTTATAAAACAAAAACGAATAAATTTTTGTAGACAAAAAATCTTAGATTTAGACTGGGTCCTATTGCTAACAACAACAACAACAACAACAACAGTATAACAGTTTAGTAACAGTCTAATTGCTACAAGACCAAATATTCCAGAAGAAACATCAGACACATTCTTCACACTGTACTATTCTATATCATGCAAATAGTCGCATAATATTTTGATCGTTTATTTTCAAACTTATTTAAATATAAAAAGTATGTAAGTATATAAGTAACTGACTTAAAAATCTTAACTTTAAAATAAAAATAAGGGAGGCGATGATTTTCAGGATAGTCAAGTTAAGGGTTATTTTTGTTCTGACTCTTTTGACTAAACTTCCACGACTTTGATTTACAGTAATTAATAACATAATTTAATAAATATTATTGAGATTGAGTCAACTTGAGGGAAGCACCTTTGTATTGTCTCTCTTGTGTTAGGGTCTTGTGTGTGTGTGTGTGCGTGTGTGTGTGTGTGTGCGCGCGCGCGCGCGTGTGTGTGTGTGTTGAGTGCCTTGTCGTCTCCTGCTGCTTTGTCTGGATTTCCCATAGCATTTGTGTGATATATGGAAACTTCGTGTTGTTTCTGTCTCACAAATATTTTTACTGACCTATTGGTTGCCGATAACGCTGAGAATCACCTTTGGGCGGTATGGTATGAAAAGGTATGAATCTTAAGTTCAAACTTTTAAACGTGTGTGTGAATTTGTATTTCATATTACAAACAGGTTGTTCATTAAACCGAGGTCAGTGAAAAAGTTAATTGTAAGATAACGGAGATTGCCGACGATAGTCGAAGATGACGATTTGCCAACGAACGAAGAGGGCCAGTGAGTGTGTGTTTTCTGTGTGCGAGTGTGTGTGCTGAACTGAGCGGAGGTGAAGAAGAGGAGGATGAAGCTGGGAGCGGAGGATGGGAGGAAGAGTGGAGTAAGAGACAGGCTAGCTGTGTGTCAATGACTGAGTGAGAGAGGAAGAGGAGAAGAAGGTCGTCTGAGGGACCGAAAACAAGGACTTTATTTTTTTGGGATAACCTCCGGAACATTACTAACGGAAACTTTAAACTTTTTACCCGCCACAGCTCGGCTTGTAGTGCCCGGAGCCGGCTTTGTTTCGCGGCGGGGGTGTCTACGATAAATGAAGGAATAAAATAGATTACAATCGACCTTTTTCAACCAAAGCGGGGAATACCCTGTGTCTGAATTTGCTAAAGGTTAAGAGAGAATGGCGGCCAACATGTACCGAGTGGGAGGTAAGGAATGTTTTACATTTTAAGACACCCCCCACAACGTGATTGTTCGTTTCGACAGCAAGGTGGCTAGCTAACGTTAGCTGTTAGCTGTCTGTTCGGTTAGCCGCTAACTAATGCTAACTCTGTCCGTACGTGCGTCCACTCTTCCATAGAAGAACGTCAAATCTACTTAAACAGCCAACAGTATAATGTGACTAAGCCAATGGGTAAATGTAAATAAGTCCAGCATTATGACTTAGTTTCTGCTCAGATGTAATAAGCCAAAACTGCTCTTGTATCCGGCATAGATATTACATTCGACGTAATTTTATTTTATAGAAAATGTCAACTTTTACAACAGATTAGCGTGATATCCCGACTGCTTCTCTCCACCAAAATCCGTTAACGTCACCCCACTGCTGGAGGCTGCTGAGCAGCGTGAACCGGTTCTGAAAGTTGGATTTTTTTTACAAAATAAATTCTTTCCGTTGGATATTAGTGTTTGATGAATTGTACTTGCAGTTTCAAGCAGGCAAAGCAACCACAGTTTGTCACATTACCTGACGTGGAGTCTATAACAATACATATGGTAACGTCCTGGAAGTAAGCACGATGCTAGTTAGCAGTAGCTGCTAGCTTTTGAGAGGTCAGCATACAACAAACTGGCGACGTCTGTGGTAGCTTGCTAAAGCTGAGCGGCTAACTTTGTTGGTGTGGTGGTTGATTAATATCTTTACGGCTTCCGCCATATTACTTCATAAGCAGTGGATATCGTTGGCCGTGCTAGCTAAGTTTTGATAGCTTAATGCAACGGACTATACGAGGATATGTGCCAGCCGGTGCAATTGCCTCTTGAAATACTGACAGATACGCTAAGTGACTAGTTTACTGAGGGACGTTACTACCTTACTACTGTGTTCCCATCGTTTATCTTCTACGATCATCAGCAACATCAACGTGTTTAATATACGTAAAGCTGAACTCATAATGTTACCCTGATTGTTATGGTAACTTATAAACGTTTACAATATCAGTGTCTGAGAGACTTTTCCCTGTTTTCATGTGCCATCACTTTACCACTGGATAGAAACTGTCGCATCTCAGCATAAATAAATTAGGATATGGCACAACAAGAACTTTCAAAGCACACCGTAGTTAGTTAAGTATTTGTTGTACATTATATTTGTTGCTGGTTGTCTTATTTTCGTTCTACCTTTTGGTCTCAAAACGCCGGCGGCTAGTTCCGGCTAAATTGTCTCCACTTTTTTTTCTCGGTTTTATTGCTGTTCAGTACGAACAAGTTTACTCTCCCTTTACTCTGGATTTGATGTGTAGCCTCTTCTTTTTGTTGAATGTTATGAAGTTTATTGTAACTTAGCACAAGTAACAACTTAGGAGGACTTTTTAAATTAAATTGAATTTTGTGGCCGCAGCGATGGCTACATCAACAGTGCGACGGTGTTGGAGTCTTATCACTGTGAAATGTCTTGTAAGAATCTGATGTCTATTTAGGTCAAGCTGCTTAATTTTTTACTCTTTGTTAACATCGTCGAATGTTATTGTAGCATAGGACCTACTTCAAATGAAACTTGATTGGAATAATTTTGCAGTGGTTTTTCAAACGTGCATTGTGTGTAATTTTGTGCACTTGTTAGTGTGAAGCCATAACGACACTGTAGCTCTCAAGTGAACTGTAGTTAGCAAGAGCACATCTCTGTTGTAGCAAACTGTAAGTTGGCTTGATATTGGGCTTCTGAGAAGTATCAAGTTAATACTACAGTAGCTCAACGTTTTGTCAATTCTTCATTCAAGGTCGTACGTGTATCATAAAAGGCATGATAGGCGTGATGTTAAAATGGTTCTTTCTGAGACTTATTTTGGAGTTTTAACCTCTGGACTCCTTTCTTAAGTCTTACTGTATTTGTGTTTACATTGACCTTTCTGATGTGTAGTTCCCTTTTCTAGTAATTTCTCCCCTCTGGTGTTATGGTTTCTCTTTCTGCAAAGTAGTACATATCCTGTCAGTAAATTTGCATTCTCTTATGTGGTGTCATGAACCAGTGTCTTTTGCTGGTACAGCAGATAGTGTCTTTCAGTGTGGCTGATTTGCTCCATGGCCTTTCTGTTGTAGCTGTTAAAGATGAAAAAGATGCATAAAATTGTATTTGTGTAGGGGTGTAGGGCAGTGTTTTTTTGTTTTTGTTCTTGTTTTTGTTTATCCTGTAGAGAATACTTATAGGGCAGCTCATTTACCTCTTAAAAATATAAACAACTGGAAAAACCTATGAAGCCCTGGAACTAATTTTAGACTTTTTTTGCAGACAAAGAAAGAAAAAAACAGTTCCTACAAACTGTCACTAAAATTAGCTAAAAAGAAACGTTTTGGTAAATCTTGATAGTCAGAAAATGAATACGCAAATATTGTGATTATAAGTTATTGTTTGAAGACTTTTATTTAACATTTGATGGTTAAAGCCTCTCAAATCACAAAATTGCCTGCTTTTTGTCCTACATAAGACTGAATATCCTTTGAGAGAAACAATACTTTTGGTAGGACAAAACATGCCATTAAATGACATCATCTTGGGCTCTAGAAAACTATGATGTGATTTTTTTTAAAGTTTTTGATGGTTTATAGATCAAACAGTTGATGGCGAAAGTAATTGGTTGATTAATCCATTATGAAACAAATTTTTAGTTGTATCCATTAGTTAATTATTTATGTAATGAAAGTATTCCTGTCATTAAAAAGCAGTTTAGCTGAACATCATTAAAAATGCTGATTTTGTATACAGATAAGTATACTAGTTAGTATATTGTGAATAATATCGCCCAAATTAATCACTAATGCATTTTTATTTTGTTTAAAAATACATATCCAGGATTTGGGCATGTTGTTTAGATTCATTTTAGTCTGGTATCACTGTCCAGTGCTCCCATTAAAGTAATGTGTGTGTGCACAGGAGACATGTTAAGATTGCGAGATAACAGAAGCTTAGTGATTAGAGCTGTTATTGTACTTTTTACTATGAAGAACTTACAATGTGTCTATGTTGGGAGGCTGCGTGAAGCTGCAGGTCTTTTGGGTAAAGTTGTACTGCTTACCAGCTTGCTGAATTATGTCTGTATGATACAGTTTCCACAGCAAGAATGCATTGTAATGTATCAAATAAAATGTCTCAGTGTTATGATCAGTCAAAGCAACAAGCATCTGATTATGTAATGACCTTGAAATAGATTTTTTTTAAGGCAACCTTAATATGAATAAGACTACGTGGTTTTGATGTTTCAATGCACTAGTGCAGTGCCTGTTCGCAACAGACAGCTTGCTTGGCAAGAGTTACTAATCCAAACAACTTCACACGCAGAGACACAAAAGTTGTTTAGATGTTACCCTGGGTGCTACAACCTCATAGTAGAGTTTCCTAGCTCACCAGGCTAAACTTAAGTTGCTTATGCCTATAACAAACTGTGTCTGAATGGTCATGTAAACCATTAACACGAAGAGTAACAAGCATTAGCAAAATAGGGACACCGTGCTTCCCTAGAGACTTGCCTTTTTTAAACAGCCTTTGTGGACACCTGGAGAGATTTGGGTTCAGGAGATGCACCTCAATGCACCATGAAATCCCTGCATGTTTCAAATATTGACAAGATCAGACAGTAGGACGGAAGCAAAGTGCTCAAAAATGTCACTCAAACACTGTAGAAACTCTTAGAGCCTGTTCCCACCTGGTTTTTCAATCCATCCTGAGTGATCTGATCACTAATCCGATCTGTAATCGCATGTGTTCCCACCTGGTGTCAACGTCCATCTCCAGTGACCACTTGTGATCGGATCTCACTACCCCGCTCTGTATGCAAATAAATACAGACATCATTCCCGCTTTAAGAGATCAACTGTGTTATTGCTTTTTACCTGCGGGAGGCAGCAATGCACTAAACTGAGCCCAGATGACCGGAAAAACGAAGAAGAACGCTCATCCTGTCTGCAGGATATTAAAAGAAGAAGAAGAACTTAGCGGGCAAATCAGAAAAACGCAGTTAACAGTTTGAGGTATTCGTTGTATATTTCAAAGGGAGTTTGCAGAGTTGTTATCGTTTGTTGTCTTGCACTTTTATGACGCCTATGTCGTGCAAGTGAGTACTACTTCCGCTTACACAGAAGACATAAGTTGAGTGGGCAGTTTTTCAATGCGGCCCAGTACAGTTTGTTGTTTCCACTGCTTAAAGTATGTGGCCACATGGAGCTCAGACCACCTCCAAATGTGGTTTGAGTGATTGGGTCTCAAATGTGTCCTCAATGCATCTTAGGTGCGTTCCCACCTGTGCTTAACACTGTCTGCTTGTGATTGGATCACTCAGGACAGATTGAAAAACCAGGTTGAAACAGGGTCTTAACATAGTTTTAATAAAATGGCTATATTGGTACAGAAAACCAATCAACTTGTAAAGCCTGGCCTGTGTAAATTTTAGGATCTATCTGTGACAGTGCCACCACTGTGCCATCACTTTAGTTAGCAGTGTAGAAATGTATTGATGCTGACATGACTGAGGCAGTGATTGCTGTTGTGAAAACATTTCAGATTTCTACATTTTCATGGGTCTTGCACCCCAGTCAAATAAGAGACAGTCAGTGATTGCTAACAGTAACAGCAAGAGAATGGATGTCCGGTTGTTGTCAGCCCCTGTAAATTAGAAAAAAAATTGCCTAACACAACTAAGATATGATTTAAATAGTAATTACAAAGGCAAATGGTAATGATAATACAATCCCAGAATTACTACTTTGCAGCTATGTTTCTTTGTGGCAGTCATATTGCGGAGGGGAGAGCCACTGTTAACAAATGCATTTATGCCAGTATACGCAGTTGCCATGTTGGAGAGGTCAAGATTCGCTACATGTTTTCTTTTAATTGTATTATAAAGAGGTCTCATGCAAACAAGTGCACACTCACCATGGCACTTCACTGGTTCCTCAGCAGTACATCATGCAAGTGTTAAATACATCAGATGAATGGTTGTTAAATAAAGCAAAGGACAGGTGCACATCACACACAAACACACAAACAGAATTTCTTTCCTTTGTAATTGGAAAATGCAGAAATAATAAAGAAATGTGTAATTTTCTATGAATCACTTGCAATGTTGTTAGTCTCAAAACTGTCAAATTTTTAAATTTATCTTGCACTCGATAAGGATTTCTGTTGTTGCAGCTGGCAGGTACAGACAGATCAGTATGAGCTAGCACGCATATTAGCAGGCCTCCAGAAGCACACAGTGTTCAGCCTGCATGTAAGATCATTATCTTCCCCAGAGATTAGTCAAAGGGCTTCCTCCTCTTCATTCACCCTGAAGCACCCAGCACATTGCGGCACTTCAGCCGCATGCGTCCAAAACATATACTCATGGCTGCCTCAGCAGCTCCTCAGCTGATATCTTTTTTTAGATTTTCTTTTTCTACCCACTGAATCTTTCATATGCATATTAACGTAAAACCTTTTGTAGGGCTGGCCCTGAATTGTTTGCTTCTGTCATTAGTCATCTAGGCACTGTTTTTTTTTTTCAACAATAGTAATCACATTTTTGGACACCTGAAAACAATAATGCTAACTGCAAAGCGGCATTAAAAAAATTTGCCAAAACTCAATTCAGGACACTATTGAACCACCCAGGCACAATAACACCCCTTGCCTCCACAAATTTCTTGAGGAAACATTGGTTTATGATTTTTTTTGTCTTATGTCACAACAATCAGCAAAGAGACTACACATTTTTAGGAGCAGTACCTTAATAAAACACTGTACACATTACATGTGGTTTCATTTGTAAAACAGGTGTCTCATGAGTTTATTAATCAAAGGGAAGTTCCAGTCTGCCTCTGACTTTCTAGCCAGTGCAATTAAAATCATCAAGCTCGAAAGTGTGTTGGTGTTGCTTGCTTTGACACTATGATGTTACGTAGCTATATTGTATATTGTATATTTATGCATACAACTGTTGGCCTCTGTATGCATGTATACTTTTAATTCAGGAAAAATGTTGAAGAAAAAAGGTCTTGACATGGGAAAAAAATGCAGGAATAAGTAATTTCTAACTTAACAAAAACAAGTACTTGTAGACTTATTAACACAAAGCTTGTATTATACTTACAAATCAACTTGCTACAAACTCACTCTACTGTAGCTTCATGCCTTTATTGTCTCTTCCTGAACCTGATTTTGTCCAACTCAGAGTTAAATACCTTGCCAGACCAGCTGTTTATTAGCCTATAAATATTAACTGTTCTTCCTATTTTTAAAGTGGCCCCTATCAGCAATGAAGACCATAATAACTGGGCTTAGCAGCCATCTTCACCAGAAGGCTGCTAAGCCCAGTTGTTTCGCTGTTTGCCCAGCCCTATTCTGTTTTTCATTCCTTTAAGTCTCCTGTTTTTGGTGGTTCAAAACTCTTGTGCTGGTGGTGTAAACACAAACACTGTCCCTTGTTTGCAACATGACTGAGCCAACTAGCAGCAGTGGTTGGCCGCAGTTAGCAACGTCCTTGTTTCAAGAGGAAAGGTTCAATTTGCTTCTGTCCCCCCTGACACATTCGTTGTCACAACAATGTGCAGCTCTTACATAGAGTTTGAGAAGGGATTTTTTACAATTATTACGACAACTTGAAATGAATATTTGGCTGACTAACAATTCTCACAGTTTAGTCAGCTATCGAAAAGGTAGTCCTAACCTTTTCACAAGCAATTTGGCTCTGTGTTGTGTATGTTTTCCTTTATGTTTTCTGACCAGTTCCCCCTTTTTTTTAACCTGGATCATTGATTCATCACCCTCTGTCTTATTGATATAATAAGTAGCCTCAGTGCTAGTGGAACATGATCATTTTTTAATTCATTCCACTGGTGAGAGGAAGAGAAGTAGGGCTAGAATAAAAGAATAATTCCCTCCTTCCCCCATCACTTTAGAGCGAGAATTAGTCATGTCAGGCACATGAGAATGCAGATCCCCTTTTGGTGCTTCAGCCAGTGTTATGTAATGTGGTGATGTTGTGTTCCTTCACTTTGAATAAGGAGGTGATGCTTCTATGGTTGGACTCCCCATCAGTGTGTTAAGTAGAGCAAGAAATCCTCTCACTGTCGGAATTCTTCCTTCTTCATCTCTGCTTGTGGTGATGCATCAGAACCTCACTGATATCCTCCCGAGACTCTCTGTCCCTGCTTGTGGGAGAACCAGATGGAGCTTGACGTGAAGCCGTGCTGCTGTGCAGAACTGCATCAAACTGCACAAGGAAACACTGTGTTCATTATAGTGTAATGAATGATAAATGACAGGCAGTTTTGATAACTATAGTGATAAAAGGAGTAAAATCTCTATCAATGATATCAACAGCTGGTGTTTTTGGTTCATATTCACTATCGTTGTGTGTAAAATGTTCACAAGAAAAGACAATCATGTAATTATAAACTACTTAAAAAAGTTTAAGGACCTACAGTAAAAGCCAGTTTAGCCAACTCTTTCGCATTAATCACTAAATAATGTGCATAAAATCAAACAAAAAATAAATGTTAAAAAAAATTATTAGTAAATACACTGAAATAAGACTGATCCCTCAATGAGAGATAAACTATATGAATTGCATATATTACTATGCGTAATTTTTGTAAATTATGTATTATGCAAGATTGTGACGGGTATTTATTTTAGTTAGTTTGTTATAGCAGATTAACAACAGTATTTTAAGATTTAATGCAGTTGTCAAGATGACTTGAGAAATAAGACAGACTTCTCAGTTGCAGCAGCATTTCTGTTGGCCTGTTCACATTGGAGGTAAAACAACAGGGAATATGTAATATCTTTGAACAGTCTCTACTCTTGCTAATGTGATGTCTGCCTGTGAGCCTCTCACTTTTAATCATTTTTAAGGATTTGTATTACAACTGTAGGATTTTTTCTGATGTTAACAAAAAATGCTAAACTTATTTTCCTCCATCTTAACTGGTTGGCAAAAAATGCAATGCACACTGGTCATGCAGTGTTGTTAGTAGCTGGGATGCCCCAGTCCTGGGGGCAGCTGTGATCAACTTGTTGCTCCTTTTAGAGTATTATGTTACTGTACGGATTTTTAAGCCTGATTCTGATACCATCTATAGAGTAGAGAAAATCACTGCCGATATGTTCAATCGATATATTGAGTTGTGTGCCGGACTGATTATAGACCCTTTTTTATGTTTATTGTGCCAATTTTGTACTGGTGCTTTTTTTTTTTTTTTTTTGTATAACTATGCAAAAGTAATTTAGAAGGTGAAATTTGTAAACAAGTAACTTACTTTATTAAAAAATACTTTAAATCATTATACATGACCATTTAAAAAAAACAATTGATTAAAATAGCCAAATTAATTAAACCTCAATGCTCTCACTACATTCCACCATTTTTAAATCACCACAGGCATTGTTTTCTGCGCTTTATATGCTGTAAAAAAAATTTTTTGTTATGACAGCGCATAATGGAAAACTCAAACGCTGATAAAATGGGATAACACAGCCGTTAATGGCTGATCACTTGATCAACAGAAAAATCGGTTGTGCTCTATTAACTAGTTAGTTTGTAGCAAAATTAAAAAATAAAAAAAAGGATGGTGATATGGGCAGGACTAATGCAGATATTCAAGCAATACTGGGCATTAAAAAGTAATAATTGATGTTTCTGACAAGATTGGGTAAATTTATCTTAATTTGTATGAAAAACAGGGCTGAAATGTTCTGCCTTTGGCTGTGTTCATAAAAACAAACTTGAATACAATGCAGCTACCTTGTAACATGGCCACATTTAATGGTTGTGATGTTTAAAGGCCTAATTTGTGTCCTTTTTTGACCTTTTGTTTTAACAGCTTAAAATCAGCTGTTTTAGAGGGGTAGTTCACGTTTTTGACACTTCAACCGTAAATTAATGTATTTGTTTTATTTTTTTTAATTATTATTTCAAAAAATACCAGAAAACCCTTTTAAATAAAGTATATTTACTGAAAAGATACATTTTTCCTTCCTTTCGAGTTGTTATAAATCTAACTGATTGGCCTAAAATATCTGAAATTGTGGTTAATTGGCATGAATTGAAAATGCTATGAAAATGACAGATCAAATTTTTTGTCTGGCACCTACCACCGCCCTATTTTGTGCCAGGAAAAATTCCATTAGTGCTTATATAAATTGTCTTGCAAGTGTTGCATCATCTGATCAGCCTGTATGGACCACAGATCCACATAAACTGTACTAATAAGAATGATAACCGATAACAATCAGTGGCAACTCAAACAGTGCCCTCCTATGTCCAGGCGATGTGGAGGAGCACCAACTTTTTTTAAATAAAAACTCCAGTTTTGACATGAGTCATACACCACCACACTATAGAAGGGTTGGGTAATATTAATCTAATACATAAACAAAATGCATTTCCAAAATGACAAGGAATGAAATATGAAATATAAATATTCCTCTTCCTATTACTGTATTAAACAGAAAAATGGGGAACGCTCCTAATGGCTATGTTAGTAAATCCATCCACTTTGACCCAGAGCTGGCCTTTAAAGAAAATAATACTTTTATGGAAGCACTGAATATTGCAGTTTATGAGACTGCTGTCTAGAGTACTGTTCATCCTCTGCAAAGATGAAGTAAGACATCAACCCATACCAGACCAGTCACTAAAGCACACCAAATTGTGACAGCATGGTTACTAGGTTTGATGCATGCTATCTCTTATCAGTATATGATTTTTATCATTTTAAAGACAACATTATTACCATTGTCTTTTCTCCAATACAGTTTGCTTCAAATTTGAGAAATATTTCAGTTCCATGCTCAGTTAGTGTAATTCTGTGCTTTTGCTGAGCAGCTGCCTCACAATGAAGTGATTCCTTTATTTATTATCCTATATGAAAACATCAGATTTCCACACAGAAATAAAAAGTGTGCTTTCTGCTCATAATTCACTTATGTAATCCTAACACACCACAAAGTGTCTCTACAGCCGTGCTGCTGACTGGTCTGTTAGCCAAACACTCAGTCACACTAGACAGCAGTAGAGGAGGTTGTAACAGTGGTTCTGAAGTTATTTAGTGGGCTTTACTAACATTCTGCACCCAAGCTAAGAGCATGGGAACAAAAACAAGCAGTGCTGGCATCCATTTGCCCCTTTCTACTTTTTGTTTAGTTTGTTAATTTTGTCACAGGTTATATTGAGACAGGACTCGTCTTGTAAAGTTTAATGCTGTTGCTCCTGCATTGCTTCACAATTCTCACCGAACACAATAACAATCATTCACACAAATGCCAGTCAGCTCTAAGTCTTCTCTACCGATGACTCGATTCAGTGACTTAGGGGTAATTACTTACACTGCTTTTCCACTAAATATAGTTCATCAAACTATGTCACAATCCAGGGTTTCCTCTAGGGTTTTCTGAAGCTATGGGGGAAGGCTTCAGTGCTATCCACAGGCCCGACATGAAAATTTTATTTAGTGTGAAATATCCCTCTGCACCTGGCTGTAATTTTGGGGAACAAGAAATCAGAAATCATAATAGAGAATATTTTTATAAATAAGTGATTTATTTATTACAAAACAAGCAGCAATAGCATCAGTATGATTTCTTTCCCACCTAAACTTCAGGCCATAACATCAAGATAAATTAAAAACATTGAACCTCTCCTTATCTAAACATTACCTGACTTTCTCCCTGGAACCTTCCTCTTCTTCTAAAAAATATTTTAATGTACTCATCTAAAATTGTGAACAGGAATATTTATTGCTGACCATTACCTGACATTATTTCATGCTACTTATTTTTAATATCTGATGGCCCAACTTCTATTGTTGTTCATTGTTAACGTCACCGGTTGGCTATCTTTGCAAAATTAGCTAACCTCAACGTTGACGTCAGGGCTGCAGAACAACTCCCTCTTTTTCACAGCCTAACGTTAATTTAGGCAGATATGATTAAACATGAAATTAATCAAACCTAGCCCTATGTACTAGGTACATTCCTCTCTCCTCTTTCTCTCTTGTTCTGTCTGGCTTTCCTGTTGTTGTCTTTCTTTCTTGCCATTTTTGCTTGCGCTCTTGCTTGTGCCACCATAAGGCCACACAGTAAAGTGATGCCACTTCCTGTGCCCATTCACTGAATAGTTCACTGAATAGTGAACTTACATGAAGCTCACATTTCATTAGCCCATTTACTGAGCTGGCATGGTCTGGCTCTCCTAACATTTTCTCATTGTTTTATGGACAGGCTTCCAATTAGAGCTTGGTGTCATAGGTTTCTGTCTGTCAGGCTAAACAAAACCTTATCTGTAATTACAACAACCGACCTGATGAGTTTCTGTAACAGAAAGTGTTGGTGTGGCTTCAGAGAGCCATACAAGGTTTAACTTGAAGTGTATTCGGGGCTGTTGTAAAATGTATTGTTGGAAGAATACCAACCATATCTAGTATGTGTTTTTGGAGTTACAGCCATACACTGATGTATATATTCCCATGTGAACAAGACATAAATCCAATAAATGTTTCCTGTTTTTTTCCAGATTATGTGTACTTTGAGAACTCCTCCAGCAACCCTTACTTGATTCGCAGAATAGAAGAGCTCAACAAGGTTGGTTTTCTCTCTTTCTTCCTTCAACCTCATGTGTTTCCATTAAAATGTTGTTTCTGTAACAACTAGTACTACAATATTTTCCTATCATATACTCTAACCATGCTTTGTTTTCTTAGGTCAGTATCATAGATACAGAAAATTGATGGATTGACTGAAATTGCATAGAATACTGGTTCTAGTCAATGTAAATCACACAGTGTCTTTGTTGGACACAGTTTGTAAACGGCTGCTACTGTAATGACAGGACACTGTTACAGGAGCCACTTATATAACAGCAGCAACAGCAGCATATGACACAGGCTTGTTTCCCAGTCAAAGGATTATGCTCATTTATGTAACACTCTTACATTGAAGGGCTTTTGCTGAGCACCAGGAGGACTGCATCGTCCTGAGTGCTGATGACTGCTGAGTAAAATGAATGGATAGTAAGTGAGGGAGGCCAGCTTTCCAGCTCTAGGCTGGAATGTGGAGAGATGCTCTGTGTATACTGTGGCTGCTTTCTCACCTCTAATGATCACAGTCAATCCAGGGAGAATAAAACCTCCTCTTTATTATACAGATTAGAAGTCCAGCTATTGGGGTGTGTGGGATGGGAAGAATATCATGGCTTTAATAATACTGCCAATATACATTAATTTCAGAATGTGATTGAAAACACGATATTTATTTTCATTTTTATATGATATTTACTATTGAGGAACTAATTCCAAATAAAACATAATTGTGGAAGTGTTTGGATAACATTAACCTTCAGAGAAAAAACAGAGGAGCTACATCACTCTAAAGGCCTTTACACACTGGGGCTGTAGTGAAAAATAAAATGTGAAGAATTTGCAATCGAATGCATGCCAAAAAGAAATTTAAAAACAAAAAAACAAATCACATCAAAAAATATATATGCAGAGCAACAAAGCATGGATGGAGCCAACATCATCCAGTGATGAGGAGCTTCTCCTTTTATTAATCAGCCTCCCAAAGACGGGAAGATTTTAGGTTCACATGGTCCTACCCAGCAGGGAGACACAGTGGATTTTTCACTGTCTTATCCAAGAGCTGAAGCTCTATTACATTTGATTTCAGGTGCAGGGCTTAAAGTATTCCGGCATCGTGCCGGATCTCCGGCGTTTGGCTATGATTCAGAAAACACACGAAAAAACAAAAAAACTTGCCAGATCCCTCCCTCAAACTGTCACTGTCCAATCCTACGTTAGCAACCGTAACTATGGGTACACATAGTGGTTGAGATCTAGCAGCAGTTGATGCTGCGTTCATGACAACTCTGGGAAAAAACGGGCTCTGAATTGTAGAAAATGAATTGAACAATGAACAGCGTTCAAGTCAGAAATTACAGGTCGGAAATTACACATATATTCATCTTCGAAAATAAGCATAAATTGCTGCTGCATATGTTTTCAGTGTTTAGCAAATAGTGACAATATGCCACCACTCTCCGAGTGGTCGTGAATGCAGCATCCAAGCAGACGGTTGTTCCACCGAAGTCAGGTCAGATATGTGTCCACAATCGGACACTAGCATGCTACTATGGTCCATAATCTTACACTTCGGCCGAGACGGACTTACTGTATTTTCCCGTCATAACCGTTGGGCAAACGCCGGTTAAACGTCAGTTGATGTATTTTATACATGTTTAGTAATCTACATGTCAAATTTCATGTGTTTAGGTCTTAAACACTTGTTTTAATGTCTAATTACAACATTAAAGTGATTGTGATAAGAGCAAGCAGTAAGAACACTTAAGCGTTCGGGTGACGATTGTCCCAATTGACGTTTCTATGATTTTTTTAACTTAACTGCTAAAACACTGTATTCTTATGAATACAAAGTATTTTATTTTGAAGGAAGGAATTTTTGTCCAGCTATGGACCATAGTAGCAAACGGCCAAAACAGCGGCGTTAGCGCTTTTTAAACAACTCTGATGAGCACAGGACAAAAAGAAATAATGAAAATGTTATATAGCTGGAAAAGTGAGAAGTTAGACTTTGCTTTTACAGTAACTGTTTTGACTGTAAACATTTCATTACCATTTTTATTATAAAAAGGTAAATTTTCAGAAAATGTTACCACACTAGTGTCCGGTTGCGGACACAGTTACTATAATTGTTTCTGTGTGTTGTGCTCGAAGAAGCTGAAGAACCTTTTTGTTGTTGTTGTTGTTGTTAATTGAACTGACTTGTAGTTTCGTGTATTAAATTGCATTTGTTTATTTTCTGTTTTGTATTTCCTATAACCTAATTTGTTTGTTTTTAACAAAAACGATGGAAATGTTGCAGCTTAAAATTACAATATTTTCCACAGTCCACTGTTTCTCTGTAACTGTTTATACATTTTTTGTATAAATTGTCCTTTACTGAATTAAATGGTTGCTAAATGAATAATTCAAATTAATTAGCCTGACTGAGTTTCACATGTCCTTATAAC
>JAPZDZ010000016.1:773070-789569 GCA_029783805.1 Acanthurus tennentii | reverse complement strand
GTCTCCACTGATAAAGTGCAGCTTTATTGCCATTAACTTAAAGAAAAGTTTCCATTGTGAAGTCACTTAGCAGTCACAAGGTTTTCTTTTGCTATTAAGTGCAATTAAGCCAAGAAATATTTTCTTCACTCTGGGGTTTGTTCAAGATGCTTCATTCTGCAGTGTGTATTAGTCAGCTGGTCTGTGTATTAATGCTGACTGCTTTGTTAAATTTATTTGTTGAGTGGCAGGATAAGTAGTATTCACAATGTAACACATGACGTTTGTCTAATGTAACTATTTAGATGTTTAATCAAAACATGCTTGAAACTGCTGCCTTTTGTGAAGATGAAAATGTTCCGAGTTACATTGCTTGTCTGGTTGCGCTGTGATTCGTCTAATGTTGAATTGCCACGCCTTTTTTGTTTTCTGTTCTGTCAACATCGAGTCACCAGTTAACATTAAAAAAAAAAAAAAATGTATTCACTTGTAAATCACTGAAGAATCCTCTATGTCCACACAGCAATGCATCTAACTTTTTCCCCTTACCTGTAGTTGTCTTTTCATGAAACGGTAAAAAAAACTTCCAGACTCGCAATGACAGTTTGTGCTCTCCAGTCTATACTGCCTATGGCTCAGCATAGGTGCAGCACTTTGATTTTATTAGCGAAACAACAGCAAGCTGTGCTTGTTTTCTCCTAGTTCTTCTTTCAGTCTGTGCTAATGTTGGATCCACTACCCTAAAAGATACATATTGCCACCTACTATATCAGAATGTGCAGATGCCCCCCTTGTCAAGATAATAAGAGCAGTTGGGCCCTATTTCTAAATGGTAGATAGAGAACGGACATAATAAATATTGAATCATTGGTCGATAACTTATCTGTACAGATAAATATCGTACCATACACTATAACAACAAATACATGCCCATAATTTAAGAAATAAGCAGTCTTGTATGAGGTTGACTGTATACCCAAATACAAAAGCTGTCTAGGCTATTTTCATAAAAGAACTGTTAAGCTACATTGAAACACCTTAACAGCTGAAAATGGCACAATCTTTGTCTTGTTTTGATAATCAAACCAAGCCATGAATCACAGCTGAAAGTGTTTTCACAATGCCAAAATTATGACTCTGATACGATACCTGCTCAAAATATCAATACAGATACTGAAATTATTCCATGGCAAAACCTATAACACCAGAAAAAGCTATGAAATGATATTTAAGATGACAGTGTGTATACTGTATTTTTTCTTGTACTTTTGCTGCTAATGTACATCTATTACCAGAAAATTGCTTATGAAAGTTAATTGAATTTAATATCAGATACTTAAAGACTTTTACTCAAGTACTTTTTATAATAGGTGACTTTCACAATTACCAAAGTAATATTTTAGCATGAAGTCTTTATTTTTACCACAGTATTAGTTTTGTGTACTTCATACAATACTGCTTAAACCCAGGATTATTAGCCTGCACACTACAGCATTAGACTGAACTCAAACTAAAAAATACACCTCCTTATTAACAGAAGTCTCTGCTCTGTACATATCCGGGCATGTAATTATGTTATTAATCACATTCGCTAACTAATCTGTTGCTCTTGAAGTCCTTAAACAAGTCAGCTTGTCTGTTGGCAAGATACTTTGCTAAATTAGAGGTGTTGGCTCTGTGTGCCTGCTTGACAACAAGCTGTGGACGTTCAGCAAGACTAGGGCCTGAAATGTAAGCAGTCATGGCTCTTGTACTGCTTCTCACCATGGAAGTGAGCAAATGCTAGGTACACACACACACACGCACACACACACACACACACGCACACACACACACACACGCACACACACACACACACATACATACATACATACATACATACACCAATACATACACCAATACACACACAAACACATACCTACACATATACGCACGAACACACATACACATACACACACATACACATACATCTATAGCTTAACATCTTCACTGTCGCACCTCAAGAAACAAGGCTCTTAATAAAACGCTGTCATTCATTAAGTATCAGAATTAATAAAAAGGTTGTATTGTGCCATTTTGAAGAGCTGGGTACTGAAATACTTATTTTGGTATACTGTGCAGCACTAACAGCTAACATCTAGTTTGCAGCTTGGTTATGCATTTCCTATCCAGGTTATTTTCACCTATTAACTTCCCTTTTTTTGTTTATTTGTTTGAGTAAAAAGTCCTGTCATGGAGAAATTTAAAATAAAAAAAAATGTGTTTACACATTAAAACAGTCGGATTAATAGTATTGCTATGTGTTGTCAAAGATGTCAAAAATAACTTGGATTTTTGATTATTATTTAGTAATCAGACTAGTGTTTTCAGTGTGACAAGTGTTTGAGCCCAGCAGCTAATAATAGTGATAGTGAGTCATAACAACCAAAACCAGGCAAACAGTTTCTCTTGCACTGAAAGGTCGATCATCAGTTAAATGAACATTTAAGAGAGACAATGTTAGGAGACAGTGAGAGGCAACACAAAGTTGTGTGCTTATCTTCACTTCTACACAGACCTTGACCTTTTTTGGCACGTTTCCCAAACGTTCAGTTTTACTTATCTTAATATAAGTAATATAACTTGGCAGTCCATTCTCCTTTGTCATAGACATAAAGTGATGTGTTAAGATGTGTCTAACTGAGTCTGCTCTGGTCTGTTAAATTTGATTTGATTTTGCTCGTTGTGATACTGTAATAGTAATGAAGAAGAGAGCCAGCAGCTTGCTAAACCGAAGTGCTAAACCTCACTTAATCTGCCTTACTTTTTTTCATCATTGCTCCCCTTCTCTTCCTCCTCCTCTTTCCACAAACACACATCAATTCTCCATTCAGAACAAAAGGCCCTTGATCTGTCCCTGAGGGCCACAGCACGCAATGGGTTAATTCTGACTTGCCTTGTGTCTTTGTCAGAGCGAAGCAAATGAGTGTGTGTTGGACTGTGGAAGAAGTGTGCTGTGTGTGCCTGTCGCTCCTTCTGTGTATATGTGCTGTCTTTTCTTTGTGTGTGTGTGTGTGTGTGTGTGCACACGCGCGTGTGTGTGCATGTGTGTGTGTAGAGAGAGTTGGGGATACATGTTGGGGGGGATGGGCGCCTCAGGTTTGGTACACAGGGTTTCCTACTTTGTTTGGCAGGGACTAGCCGGACAGGGGGAGGAGGGGTGAGGGGGTTGAGAGGTTAACAGAAAAGGGGTGTGGCCTAAGGTACCGTCCCTCTCACTCAGTATCTGTGTATGTGTGTATGTGTTTCTTTCTCTCTCTCCCCTGCCCTCACTGACAGGGTTTCCTGTGGCTGAGTGCAGGGGCGGAGTCCACAGAGATGGAGCGATATAGTTCCTCCCCTCCAGCTTGCAACAAATTACTCACCCTGAAATTAGGAATGCGCAATCTAGTGGTTGAACAGGCATACACACTTGCACGTACACACACACACACACATCCACACACCCACACACACACGCACACACACACAGAGCTAGAAATGGCTTGCTCTTTACATTTCGTATATTGGCTTGAAAACAGGGGTGTCGCATGGGTGTCGTAATGTGAAACTGTCACATTGTTTTACATTAAGTCCATTGATAACTGCATCAGTGAGGCTGGGCGGTGTGATGAATTTGAAGATCAAGTAATCAAGTACACAGTTAAAGTAAAAACATTTTCTGCAGAGGCCTAAACTCCAAAAATCACACCATTGAGTGTGGAGAAAACTTTTCCCTAACTTGATAAACTCAGGACCTTTGAACTCTTATAAAGTGGTCTACAGAAGATTAACAAAATATTAACTTCTGCAATAGTAAGTGAAAGCAATAAAAGCATAGTAAGACATTAACTCGGTGAAAAGGAATAGGTACAGCATTGGTCAAACAAGTAAGTACAAGTACACATTCCTAAAAGATTATACTTTACTATATAATACTACACTAATCCCTGGCAGGTGGGTTGGTTGGTAAAATGGTAGTTAAAACTCCTGCTAATGTACATGTAATTTTAAATAATTATGCAGATTTACCAAATACCAGGAAAAACAACATTTTCTTGAAAATCTATGAAGACATGTCAGGGTTCCTTGTCTAAGTCACAAGGATGCAATCTAACACTGAATGTCTTTTCCAGTTAAGTGTAAAATGTTGGTCAAATCAGAAGAAAAATGGTGCTGATTCTAATGTGTTTGTGTTTTAGGAGAATTTGAGGAAGAGTCGAAACAGCCAGCGCTGTCTGAACAACAGAAGCACCAGCTCAAACACAGAGAACTCTTCTTGTCTCGACAGTTTGAATCTCTACCTGCTACTCACATACGGTATGTGCTTACTAACAGAAACTGCTGAAGAGACTGCAGGTCAGTTTGACACCTGCCATGCACAGTTAGGACCTTACTGCTGAGTAAATGGCTCTTGGTGCAACCATTCTCAGCTGTTAAGGCATTAATATGTTGTACCCGCACAGTTGGTTTCATTTTATTTCTTTAGAAAGAGTTGTTGTCTGTTGATCCTGTTAAGCTGTTAATGAATTTCTGTTTAAGACTCAGTCATACAAACATATTGCACAGACATACAAGTATGCTGGACTAAGTCACCCTTACATCCTCACATCAGTGTTGGGACACAAACCAAAAGTGGCTGCATCAGCCACAGATGTCCTCATTATTTTAATTATTTTTTCATATTTATATTTGGAAATAAGTATATAGGCCAAGACTGGTTTATCTCATGTCCTTATTTCCATATAATAAAACATAACTTATTTATAATGCCAGGAACATGGCATTGTGGCCTAGATGGACACTGGATGACCACCTAGGCCAGAGTAAAAGTAAGACGGATCTAACCCCCTGAGATAGTACAGCATTACATGCCCTTATAGAGGAAAAAGGTCTAGTAAATATTTGGAGATTGACAAACCCAGTGGAACAGGGAAAAAAGTTTTTGAAAAAAGTTGTTTTAAGGTTTGGTTACTCTCTGACATCTTTGTCTCAGACTTAGTGGTCTCTTAATGCTCCTCTCCGTGTCCCCAGGGGGAAATGTAATGTCACCCTCCTCAATGAAACAGACGTCTTGGCTGGCTACCTGGATAAAGAGGTAACACACTATCCGTTGATTTGTTGTCAGGACATTACTTTGGTTCTTTTTTTTTGCTTTTAGTTAAAAAAAAACTGAAAGTGGCATTAAATGACATGTATGTTTTTGTCTAGGACTGTTTCTTCTACTCGTTGGTGTTTGACCCTGTCCAGAAGACCCTGCTGGCAGACCAGGGTGAGATCCGAGTGGGCTCTAAGTACCAGGCAGAGATCCCTGACAAGTTAGCTGAGGGTGAGTTTCAGGCACAAGGCAGAAAAATGTTTCACCCTTTAAAATGAGAGAAATAAAGCCCAAACAGTAACAAATTTGTATTCCTATGTTTAACCCCATTCCTCCTTTTCTCAGGTGAATCTGACAACCGTGTCCAGGAGAAGCTGGAGACCAAGGTGTGGGACCCCAACAACCAGCTCAAAGACCCTCAGATCGACCAGTTCCTGGTGGTGGCAAGGTAACGCTTCCCTGCCATCTGTCACCCAGTTGCATCATCATTGCAAGATCCTGTTGCTATGACAACTTCTGACTCTGCCATCCATAGGACAGCCTTTCTAGAGGAAATGCATGAATTGGCAACAAGTTAAATAATCTCTCATACAAAAATAAACATTTTGTCATGGCTGATTTGTGAAAAATCTGTTTCCAGGAGCCTAAGATAAAATTACAGGGGGGAGGTGTTATTAGACTGAGGTCAGCAAAATATCTTTGACTGATGTCATGCAGACGTCTGCCCTCGCACATCACACATATGTAATGCATGTCAAAGAGGCATAAGAATATGCATTCATTCTATAGTAATGCAATGGAATCATGTCGCTACAATGGAGGAAACTGTTTTTAAGGAAATCTATAGTAGGTTTGCTTTTGGAGGGAATTCTTAATTGGTCAGTGAACTAAAGACTCCATCTTGTGGTCAGTAAGTGAAATTCAGCACTGCACTCTATACCCTATAAAACAAAATTGCTACTCTATATCCAAATTGCAAATGTAGAAAAAACAGATGAGTTACCAGTATCTGTTTTTTGTTTTGGTTTGTTTTTTTCAGAGCTGTGGGGACATTTGCTCGGGCCCTGGACTGCAGCAGCTCAATCCGCCAGCCCAGCCTCCACATGAGTGCAGCTGCAGCCTCTAGAGACATCACTCTGGTGAGACTATTGACCATGTGTGTGCTTGCTTTCTGCAACAATGACATAACGAAATAGTTCCCATAGGGTAGAGAAAAAAATGCTACTGTTTGCTATCAAATATAAATTCCAAAGACTTGTACAACTTCTTATCTTACCAAAAATGTTCAGGCATAAGACTTAAGTTGTATACTTGCAGTGTAAAATGTATACAGCCCCTTTCACACATGCAATCTTCCAACAAGTGTCCAGGAACTGTTTCTGCATTGGGTCAGGTATGAATGAGAGCAGGGATTATTAATCCATGGAAATCTGCACCACCAGCCCCTCCACCTCAAGAATGAGGAATATTTCAGGAAAAATCTCTGTTTGACTGTGTTGTGGATGAAAGTAGTCATGCTGCAGGGACTGGCACACAAAGGGTTACATAAGTGTGATGAAAGATGAACCTATCATGAGACTCTGCTGGTGACATGTTGGAATGGGTTACAGCTGTTTCGCAAAGACTTTTGTTGTGCAGAGATGCATTTAACAGGCAGTTTTCTGAAGAGCTACATTTGTCCCCATCATCTTCCTCTCCTGTGTTCATAGCAGTTTGTATCCATATGTGTTGCATTACCACCACCCGCTGGACTGTTCCTTCCCATGACTATTCTGGAAGAAGAAATGTTATAGCAACATTGCAACTACTTGGTTTACTTGTTTTGGGGTCAGCAACAAGCTTCTCTAGGTCATTACACATAGTACTAGTGGTACCTTTACAGGGAATGTCTGTGTTTAGAACTTTTTATTGTAATATATGTATAATTTAGAATTGCCAACTGAAACAAACTGAAGTTTTGCTATTTGTTTTTATCTTGTCTCTGCTGCCAGTTCCATGCCATGGACACGTTGCAGAAGAATAATTATGACCTGGCCAAAGCCATGTCCACCCTGGTTCCTCAGGGGGGTCCAGTGCTCTGCCGTGATGAAATGGAGGAGTGGAGCGCCTCAGAGGCCATGCTGTTTGAAGAAGCTCTAGAGAAATATGGCAAGGACTTCAATGACATCCGCCAGGACTTTGTAAGCTCTTCTTCTCTGCTATCTGTCACAGTTATTGTGACGTTTGATTAAAGGTTGCATTGGTGTTAAATTTCAGCTATCACAATACACTAATTTGTGGATACACTAATTTTTAAGTCCTACTCAAATAGAAAAAAATCTGGATTTGAACCTTGTTACATGTCCATGAGCTCACAACAGGAAAGTAAGCAGTTTGAAATGGCTCATAATTTCTGTTTTGAAACTACAGTGAGCCAGTGAAATTCCAAAAAGACAAAGGATTTTCTTTGTCCTGGGAAAAAAACTGAAAAAAGTAAATCTAATCAACCATTGAGTTTTTAGAGGTTCAGTTGATTTCAGAGAGGAACTTAAACCTGTGTCCTAAACTTTCGTAACGTGGAATTAAATTGAATTGTCCTGTATTTGTCTTGTATGTGAA
The DNA here is from genome assembly GCA_029783805.1 of Acanthurus tennentii. Classification (NCBI taxonomy): domain Eukaryota; kingdom Metazoa; phylum Chordata; class Actinopteri; order Acanthuriformes; family Acanthuridae; genus Acanthurus; species Acanthurus tennentii. Next base: position 781,876 of record JAPZDZ010000016.1, on the reverse strand, counting down.
CTCCTAGTTTGATAAATGTTCTCTTCCTCTCCTTCAGCTGCCCTGGAAGTCTCTCGCCAGTGTGGTTCAGTTCTACTACATGTGGAAGACCACTGACCGCTACATTCAACAGGTATGTCTGGAATAAACTACAAATGCCAAAAAAGCTGTTTGATTTGGGTTTAACTGTATCTTTCTATTAGTTTCATTGCAAACCAATTTGTGATTGGCTGCTTTCTCTCTGTCAGAAACGACTAAAGGCAGCAGAGGCAGACAGCAAGCTGAAGCAGGTGTACATCCCCACCTAGTGAGTATTACTATAAACTGCCACACTGAGTACCTTCCCTGAGTAAGAACTGTTATTGGAATTACACACTCTTCTCTCCTCACTCTTCCCCCCTCACTAGCACCAAACCCAACCCCAACCAGATCATGGTTCCAGGCAGCAAGCCGGGTATGAATGGAGCAGCAGGCTTTCAGAAAGGACTCAGCTGTGAGAGCTGCCACAGTAAGTAAACACAAGGCAGGACATCCAGGAAGAGGGTTCTGTTAGCTAGACAGAGGACTAAATTAGATTGAACAAAAAAGACATAGAAGGTATGGTTGTTGGTAGCCACGTAAGTGTGAATACGAAATCCACACAGAAACGATAATTTTATGTTTTATTGTGGTACAACAATAAATTGGAGGTTTAATTGCAATTTTAGTGTTGGTCATCAAAAAGACTGTTTAATGTCAAAGTAAAAACAAATATGAGTCATTTAAATGTTCCCTGTTTAACAACATATGCATGCTTTGTATTTTTCCTTTATTTTGTCACTCCTACATCCTCAGGTTTTCTATCATTTTGTTTCAAAGTGTCTAGTTAATAGGGCCGTAACGGATCACATACCTCTGGGTTCGGATGCTATCACGGTTTTTAACCAAGGATTGAATTGTTTTTTTAGATCAGTAAAATTTTAAAAAAAAAGAAAGGGGAGGCAAATATTTTTAGCTTTCCTTTCTCCATTTTCCATTTTAGTAGTAATAGAACACATAAAGGAAGGAATAACATTCAAGAGGTTAAATGTTAGAATAATCTTAAAGCAAAATCATATGGCATTTTAAAAGTGCAAAAGATGCAAAAAACAAAACAACAAAATCTGTGCAAAAAGACATTGGGTGATGCAATTGATTGTGATATAACTGGAGATAATCCTTTTGATATGACCTTTCTTAACACCTATCCTTCCCTCATTTGCCTACCAGCTGCCCAGTCTCCTCAATGGTACGCCTGGGGGCCTCCCAATATGCAGTGCAGACTGTGTGCCTCCTGCTGGAACTACTGGAAGAAGTATGGAGGCCTGAAAACTCCCACACAGCTTGAGGGTGCTGCTAGAGCCGGCTCTGTAAGTCTCCTTCCATAAAGTCTCTTTACTTAAAGTAATTTTTTATTATCATTTTAAAGTGGTACAAAAATCAATCAAGCTATTTTGATGGAGAGACTTGACTCATAAAACAGTAGACCTCTTAGAATAACACGTTGCAAGGTGAGCTGTGTCCTCATGGCGTCGCTCTTGCTTCTCTTTCCAGGAGTCAGGGCCTCGCAGTCACATGACACGCCAGGAGGTCCAGGGCATGTCACCATTCACCCGCAACGAGGGTCGAGCCAAGCTGCTGGCCAAGAACCGCCAGACTTTCATCCTGCAGACCACCAAGCTGACCCGCATCGCTCGGCGGGTGTGTGAGGACATTCTGCAGCCTCGCCGTGCTGCACGACGTCCCTATGCCTCCATCAACGCCAACGCTGTCAAGGCTGAGTGTATGAACACACAAATCCATAACACTGTCACTTGAGTGTCTGAAATGTTGAACATTATTTGTAAGGTTAGACAGGATTTTTTGTGCACCTGTCATATGTTAAAGTATTAATTCTGCAATACATCTAAGCTTATTTCTAGATTACTATCAAGTTAAGGTTTAAAATGTTTTTTAATGTTTATTAATGTGTTTACATTTACTGTATTAATCAGATTGAATGTGCAGATGAATCTAACCTGCTATGTACTTTTGTTTTGGCTTGACATGTCTATATCCTCAGGTATGATCCGGCTGCCCAAAGCAACAAAAACTCCTCTAAAAAGCAAGTTGGTAGCTCGACAGTCATTGGCTGCAATAGTGAAGGATTTAGGTGAGCCTGTGATGTGATTTAATGTGATCATGTGACCTCACTTTTAGCAGGTCTCTTACACTGAATCGTAACTCTTTTATGTGCCTAATCTATGCTTCCTACAGTTTTATTGGTTATTAAGGAGTGTTGTTGTGTCTCTGCAGCCATCTCAGCTCCTCTGAAACTGAAGGCGTCTAGAGGGCCCCCAACACCTATCAACAGGAATCAGGCCAGCCAGCCTCGTGTAGGCCAAAGCCTGCTGGGAAAAAGAGGCTACGACAGCGTCAGTATTTTTTGTTTGTTTTTTTAAGCTTTATAGCTACATAAATACATATGACCTATAAGAGAAAATATATATTGGAAAGAGAGTGTGTGTTTTGGATTAGAGAGCAGCAGATGTTCGAGGCATTCACTGCCACATCACCTTCCCATTGACCATCCAGCCGGACCGCTCTACAAAGAGAAAAAAAAGAGAGCCAGGAACTTAATGAAATGGGAAAGTGGAAAATCAGAGGCTGTTTGTCTGTATCTTTGCAGAGACCTTTCTCCACCACAACATGGATTACGTTGTTGCATCAGACAGGTGGGCTGTGTTCTGAGCAGCCAGCAGAGGAGAAGCAGACTCTTTTGCATCAGAAATTGAAAATTAAGTTTCATTTGGTCTGGTCTACAGGCTAATGCTACAAGCTAATGAGTATGTTACATCCAGTTTGTGTGACCTCCTGGTCAGCACTCAGCCCAATATCACTGTTCCTCTCAAAGTCGTGTTTGTGAGAGAGCGGAAAGTGCGAGGGTACCAGAATGAGCAACTTCAGAAATTAAAAAAACAAAGATCCTATGGGAAACCCTGGTGTCTTACATTGTAGATTTTGTCGTTATCAGATAGCTAACAATGTTAAAGACTGGAAATATGGGGAGAGAAAAAGGGGTATGATGTGCTTTTGCACATTGAAATGCCTTGCTGAGGCTGAAGCAGAAATGTCAAGGCTACAAGGCATGCTTTCAAACCACCAGTGCTCCAGATAGTGCAGCTTGAGTTACTTTTGAGTCTTCCCTTGTTTAGTAAGAGACCTTGTCTCCTGTGGAGACTTTCATATATATAAACCTGATATCACAGTACATGATCTTGATGTCCATGAAGCCAAAATTGAATTCTCCACACAGAATCAGGCCATATACTGTCACTTACTTGTGAAACTTCTTGATTCCCCTCAGCTTCATTCATTAATCTACACTCAGATCCCTATTAGCTCCTGCAAGGGATTGCTAGTCTTCCTGGGGTCCATATAGAATCACGACATTACATAACTACATACAAGACATACTGACTCTGCCAGTCTAGCCCTAACTTACAAACTTAGATTAGAGAGGCACATCATAATATAAAATAACTTAGTCAGTGTATGCACGGAAACAATCTCATAACATTAATTAAAACAATGCATCATACAAAACATGAAGTGGCCTTGTGCCTGTTTTATGGTCTCCCTCAAGTGATTTTTTTAAATAGATATTTGATATTGATTTGTTCAGTGCATGTAGGTAAATGTTCTACTGGATGAAAAAATAGTTGAAGTGCATCAAAATGGCGCATTTTCAAGTATCCTTGGGCTGCTCCACACCTCTAGTTTTGACATACAGCAAGTGAACTAACACTGTTGAATCACCCTCCTTTTTTGGTTTACAGGCTACAGGGGTGCCCTACCCAGCCAATGGGAGGCCGTATACTTCAGGTATGAGGACCACCTCTCAGTCAGTCATCAAACGACAGAAGGTCAGCCAAGGGGAAGCACCCAACCCTGTGGTGTTTGTGGCCACAAAGGATACCAGGTACATTTTACTGTCTTAGTCTTATCATTGAAATATTCTTGTCTGAAAGACCAAGTAGCACAACAGTAATAGAAGCACTTCTCACTAACTGTCTCAGAATTTCATGGCCTGTGTCACACCACACAATAAACCTGTGTCTACTGTTATGGATGGGACCTACCTGATACAAGCTCAGAGGGAAATATTTGAATATTAATAGTTTGGAACATTTAGGCCTTGTAAATGATGCCCCCTGCTTTCTTTCAACTAGGGCTCTGAGGAAACACCTTACCCAGTCAGAGATGCGTCGGGCAGCAAGGAAGCCTCATCTCCTTGTCCGGATCAAGATGCCGCTTCCCCCCCGCTCCCTGGCCATGCCCCTGCTCCCCTCCAGCACCAGCGAACCCATTGTCCTGGAGGACTGAGGGGGAGAATCGTGTGCGTCTTTCAACAGGACATGTGGGTCGGTTGGGACTTGGGGAGGGTCTGTGCTCAGGCCGTCAGTTAACAGGCAGCACAGTTTGCCATACCAGTAGTTTTATTTTCCCTCTTTTCAGTGTCATTTTTCTTTAGTCCTCTGTTATTTCCCAAAAGTTGTAATCAAAACACAGAACACAGAACATACACACAGACACCCTCTGACATACACACACACAAACGCACATACATACAAACGTACATCTCCAACATACTGAAAATACACAGACACCCTCATACAACACCTTGGGCTTCATAGTATTTTATTGCAAATCCTGAATCATTTTGCTCCTTTTTTCAATGCCACCTGTTTTTAAATGTGTAATTTAAATCAAGATATTTCTCATCCTGAAGCAATGATAAAGCACACTCTGTTTGTCCTCAACGTCTTTATCTTTGTGTAAATGTATGCATCTTTTAAAGCGTGACACCCTCAGTATGTAAGGAGAATGGGGGTGGGGAGGTGGAAATTGAAGGCTGTGTGGAGCTGAAGCAGGCCGAAGGTCTTGATGATTTCACTTATGCACTCCTTTGTTCTAGCAGGAAAATCTGGCTTGCTGTTGACTGTAATTCATTGATATGATCATTGGTAAGGTTGAGGAGACATGTTGATAGAGCTGCCTTCAGTCAGTGTGAACACACAGCATTTGAATCATGTGTCACTATTCTCTTTGCATCTGTAACTGGTTAACTTTTCACATCATCAGTGAGGAGCCAAACACGAGCCTGTAACAGAGGGGGTGATTGATCCTAACAGCTCAAGTCCTTCCCCAGAGGTTCTTCCCCTCTGCACTTCATGTTCTCCATCTACTGAGAGGCCCTTTGTGTCAAAAATATTGAGTGAGCACAAAACAACTTTGAGATTCTAAAATGTGCAGAGACCTGCAAATCCAAAAAACAAACAACAAAAATGTACTCAAGTAAGGATAAAAAGTAGAGTTAATGTTTGGACCTTACAAGGGATTGTGACTATATGTAAAAAAGCAGTATGCTTTGTTTGTTTGCTCACTATCGTTAAAACTGTTGCCTGGTTTTGGCACTTTGTTTCTTATACAAAATAAAAAGTGCCACCTGTTACATGAGTAATATCAGTCTCAGGACTGCAACTATCTATTACTGTCATTCTAGACTGATATGCCAATTAGATTTAAATTGGTATTTTTATTGATCTAGCAATTCGCAGTTCTCCAAAGCCCCAAAAGTCATCTTCAGATTGCAAGTAGTGCAAATCCCAGAGATTCCTGTCTGTGACCCTTAAATGCAGGAATTCAGTGTCTCCACTGAACCCCATGTTTGAAGAGCCTCCACTGAATCTTGACTCATGACTTTCTACTCCAAAGAAGTAGACACAACTGCTTAAATTTGTTTTGTGCTCACTTGTACTCCACACCATCTCCTCTGTGTCACTATAGTAATTTTTTAAGAAACTCAACGAGTGTTGTTGTTGCCGTTGAGCTGTATTTTGTCTTTCAACTCCTGTCATTTGATTGCAATGTTTTTATAGCCATTTTAGTTGGTTTGAAGAGAGAAACACCCTGAGTCCATTCTCTCGACCTCACCCCCAGATGTTTGAACAGGCAGTGTGGAATCAAAGGGGAGAGGATCACAGCTCACACACTCCAGTCACTTTGGAGTCTGTTGGTTTACAGTGTAGGAGGGATCATATGTAGTCCTTGAGGAAATTCAAATTATTAATACCATTGAACTGCATGGATTACTGTGTGAGTTAATGAGAGAACACATTTGGCTTTGAGGCACTATGTTTTGAGTCTTCAAAAAACCCAAAATAAAGCCATAATGTGCACAAAGAGAAAAAGGTTGACATCCATTGTGAGTTGACCCTGTACCCTGAAGAATAAGTTAGACTTGCACCACAGCATTTCTGAGTTTGTATTGTTTGGGTAGTATACAACTGACACAATTATGTTACTGGTCCATTGAGAGAAGTCTGTTATTAAAGCAGCAATATGTACGAAATGTACAGAAGACAATTAGGGCCAAATTAAGTCCTGAAATTAATGTTACAAGTTCCAAAAAAAGTCTGAGATTAAAGTTGTAGTTTTTTCTCCGAGCATTGATTCATTCAGAACTTTTTTCATATGGCCTTAATCCTCTTCTGTGAATGGCTGATAATGCAGAAAAGAAGTGATGTTCTTGATAGTGATTGGGTATGAAGACAATGTGAAAGGAATTTTCAGCTGTCTCAGCTTTTGCTTTGTTTATTTTATTTCCCCCATGTCTGTTCCATTATGAAAGGTTGATACTCAAAGTAACTTGTTAATTGGATAATTATAATGCCTGTGAATCCCCACAGCAGCGAGGGGTTACATTGGGTTTATAAGCAAGTTTGGTCCCAATGTGGGCTTTGTAATATTTCTCTAAAAAAAACAAAGAAATTGAAGTGTTAAGTTTGTAGCAAATACTAATCTGTGTAAAGTGGAAAACTGGCATATTTTAAACTTTTTTACATCTAAAGTGTAATTCTGCTCCAGTATTGTGGAGATGGCTCTAATAGGCTACTGTACATGTGAAACATTTCTCTCCTTCATAGGGTGGGTTGGGTGGTCATTTGAACCAGGGGCAACATTCAAAAGGGACAGGGTGCTGATTTTTGTATGATGGAGAGATAGACATGCTACAATTGAAACTTTTTCTCAAGTGTTTTTTATTCCAACGTCTCTGTATCCTTTAATGTATCTTGATAAGAAAAGAAATAAAGATTTTTTTTCTTCGTGTTCAGTCATGGGGTCTTTGTCCACTGTGTTAATCTAGGTCTCACCAGGTTTCTGTCACAGAGAAAATAGAGCGAATCTCTGCACTTTCACTGCTTTATGTTTCCACATTACCTATAGTACAGTACTTCCACCACTTCCACTTTTCATGTTTTATAATAAAACGTTGAATAACCAGGAATTAGGAAAATTGTTTGTGCTGGAAGATCAGTATTAAAGTTGCCACAGTCTGAAGGAGTGGCAGGAGACCCCTGCTGAGATGGGAGGCACTGACAACCACTGATTGGGTGCTTCTCCAGTTTTAAATTTATAACTGTTTGAAAAACTTAGAAGACATTTCGACAAGAAGGTATCCTTGTAGAAAAGATGCTGAAAGCAAAACCTGAGAAGGAATCCTCACTAGGGCATAGATTTGTTTATTTTAAGCAAGACAATAAGCCCAGTGTGAAGTCAAGTTTAAGAGGAGTATTTCCCAAAGAAACTTAACATCTGAAATAAGTCCTTCTGTGTTCTGAGCTGAATGAAACTTGTCGCAGCATACAAAGAAAGGAGATATGGTGACAACATTTTATAATGTGCTGATCTTATCTTTTTATCTTGATAGAGCTTAATTACATTCACAGTGGTTCATATTTGAAAATATGTTTACATATCAGGGATTCATCTTGTGTGTGTGTTTCAGCTGGAAGTCCATGATGAGCTTAAACTAACATTAGCCTACCCAAGGGAAATATTTGGCTATTTGAGCTCGGCGGCCTTCCTATCAGACAGCTTTTAATTAAGGTTTGTTTTAACTACTTCCGACTGAGGTGTTAATTTCGACAAATCTGTAACGAAGCTGAGGCACTCAGCGTATTCATTGAGGATGTTGATTGAGTCCCAAGATAAACACATGCTCATGGAAAGCAAAGACAAAGTTAGTTAGCGCTAAGGCTAATGCGCCATGAATGCGCCATGAAGCTAACTGGATTGGTTGGTCATCAAGCACCTTCCCTGCACGTGGACCTGATTGGTCGCTCGAGACTCACTTCTGAGGATGAGCTCGAGCGCACCTGATGCTCATTGGGAGCGGAAGGCGGGAAGCGAGCGCCGGTTTAAAAGACAAACGAAGGGCAGTCGTTCTTTGCTTGGGACACCGTAACAAAGCAGGAGTGTTACGGTCCATGCCATTCTGATAACATTCATGTTTTTACAGTCGCTCTGTGGGCATTCTGACCGGTTTTCTGACAGGCTCATCTGACGGGGCTAACCTCCCAAATCACCACAAGCTAAGATCCATCTGTTTCCAATCATGTTGGAGGTAAGTCAAGCAGCCCTGTACGCATCGATTTAAATTTACTATGGCTGATTGATGAAACTTAGTTCTTTTAAGTAATTGTTTTACTCCAGACTGCCAGTTATCAAGTGACAAAGCAAAACATCCAACATCCAATGTGATGATTTGCTGCTTTTCTGATTGTTAGCCTTTAAGATTTAATATCTTTTGATTTTGGTCTCTTTATCAATTTGAAATGTCACTTTTTGCTTTAGAAATTCGTGATTTTTAATTTTATTTTATTTAGGCATTTTTATGGATTAATTGGTTCAAAAACCAGTAAACCAATTAGTAATAAATACTAATTAGATGCGGCCTTTATCTTGTATGAAAATCTCCTGGCCA
>JAPZDZ010000016.1:727672-745543 GCA_029783805.1 Acanthurus tennentii | reverse complement strand
TCATGTAGTAACGATAACGGAGTTACTGAATTTAAAAAATAACGCGTTAGAGTACTCGTTACTGCCAAAAATAACGCCGTTACAGTAGCGCGTTACTTTGTAACACGTTAGTCCCAACACTGGTTGTAACAGTACTTTACATTAAGTTAGATGCTGAAGTGATGACACAAATTTTTAGTGGCTACCTTAAAACCCTGCTGATTGCAGAGATCTTCTGTGCTGATATTGAGCTTCAGGTTTTTCTCATAGCACCATATGACTGTGCTCTCTATTAGTCCTAAACTGACTCCAAGTGAAAAAACAGAATGTTTGTTATTTGAAGTTATTCACTGAAATGAAACATTTCAATGCTTGGTGACTCTAATTTTGCCAAAATTTAATATGATTGTTAGATTCCTTCTACAATACACTACACTACATATTTTTAGGATTTCAATACTTTTATTTTGATTACCTAGACAGGGGTGGATTAAGAGATAAGGTCACCTTCCTTAACTTTCTAAAATACTCTGGCAAACTTGATTTCCTAACTGAGGTTTCTTTTACCCAATAAGAAACAACATATTAAAAATAATGTGAAGACCTTTGAAATTATGAACCTAGCAGACAGCTAAAATTTATATTAAAAAAAAAAAAAAGTTTAAAATGATTATTAAATCAAAGGGTTTTTTTGTAACCATACACTGCAGCTTTGCTTACGTCCCATTTAGTGAAATTCACATTCATTACTAAATTATCATTTAGTTGCACAGGCTATCAATGCATATCATAAAGGCTTGAGTGTTCTGTGGGCCGAATTGGTGCAGTGAAGAGACAGAGGCTGGTAGACAGCTGCTGCTGATTGCACCTACCATAGAGTTGCAAGTCCTTGGGTCTCACCATTCCACCTGCATTTCTTGACCTGTTTAGTGGCAGGAGGAGAGATCAGAGTTTATTTTTTAATCAGAGCCTCAAAACCTAAAACCCCAGCAGAAGCTTTGAATGTTAAAAATAATATCAATTACCCCAATCACAGAGTGTGGAATTGCCTTGCAGACTGGGATTTTTAATGCATTGAAATTCAAACATAAATCAGTTTGGTCAAAGTATTGTAGCTTGTAGCAAGTACATGATGGAGCAGTGTTGTTTCAGTGTAGTATTGTATGGGGCTGTCGATGCTTGGCAAGATCTGGTCATTGCTTCTGTAAATGATTACAAAACACTTGTTTGGTTGGTGACTGTCTGACTTGAATCTCCTGTTGAACATTTTTGATATATGTAAGTTTTATAGTTTCTTGTCACTTAGCACTTTTGCTTGTGTGCTGCACAGAAGAATTATGTGGACATAACATAGATTAGACTGCATTACTGGAGTCAATAATTTCCTCACTTCTCTAAACTGACCTTCATTTCTTTGTCCCTCAGACCTGAAAGCATGGCCTCACTTCTGCCCCTTAACCCCAGAACACCTGTAGCACCGGAACTAAAATATTTAGAGATGCCAAAAACACAGATTAATCAGACAGAATCAAAGCAAACAAGGACATTCCCAAATGCCCAGCCAACACTTCCTCCCCTCACTTCTTCACAAAAGCAAAACTCTGGTATTCAAGATCAATCTGGCACAGATAAAGAGCTTCTGCTTGAACCGAGAAGTCACTTGTCCAAGATTTCCATACAGTTAGGGAATTCAGTAGCCCAACAAGAATCAGATCAACATAAACTCCCACCCCCTACCAAACTCCAACCTGATTCCAGATCACTCCAAGAACCTTTATTGAACTTGCCACAAATTGCTGCGACCTCAGATTCAAAATCAATATTAAGGACAGCAGTGGCTGAAAAAAAGGAAGCTGTAACTATGGATTTGGGGTAAGTGTAGTGTAGTGTGCTTTGTCAATAAATCCCTGTTCTGTCCTCTTAAAGTGCATCCAAATTCTCAATTTTAACAATTAAATGCCTAGGTAAATCCTAATAGTTAAATATACCTAGATTTCACTGAGGCACTTTCAATAGCTTTCTAAAGCATGTTTTTTTGTTTTGACATAAATCTTTGGTATACTCTACTCCTTCAGAAATGAGCACATGACTCCCTCAGTATCATCTTCTCTCAGAGAGGCCAATTCTGCTTGTCCCCCAGTGGTGATGGAAACACCAGAAACTCAGTCTGGAGAATGGTCCTTTACAAAAAACCAACAGTTGGAGATGACACAAGGAGACACTCCAAAAATGAGACCTCCTGTTCCAATACCCAGTATGGATAAGAAAATCATATGCAACCCAACTCCCTCGGACCAAGTCACCGCAATGTTGGGCTGTCATTCTGGGTTTCCCCCAGCACAGCAGGCTACAAACAGCAATTTATTGAAACAAAGTGGAAAATCCAAAAGAAATTTGGCCTTGCCTTCCACAAAAAGCTTGGTTGTGCATGATTTGAGCCCACTTCATTGTATAGAGAAAGAAAAAAATGAAAATGTGGCTGGGTCTAAGGATAAAGTACCGCTGTTGCACAGAGATAGAGGAGATACACAGGAACTTGTGTTACCACGTTCTGAAGACAGTAAAGAAGAGCAGTGTGTGTACATATCAAAGGTGGAACTTGGTCCACTGTGTCCAAGAGGAAGTTCTTTTTCTTACCCACCCTCTACTTCACAGCCTGAAACCCAGATTGAGGGGATAGTGAGGGTGCCAAGTATGATCAAATTATTATCAAGTTGTCCACAATATTCCATCATCCCTGGCATGCCGTGTTTACATCAGTCCAAAGTTATAGCTTGTCCTGATGAGATGGGTTTATTGTTTCAGAAGTTACCCAGCAACAGACTTCCATTGCTCCTGTATTCAGATTATGCTATGTACATAGTTCAGAGTAGTAAAGGACTTGCAAAAATGGTGCACTTAACACCCTGCTGCCCCAGGTCTGCCAGTGTTCCTGGATTTCCATCCGTTTTAAAACTGGAGCCAAATATGGCTCACCTTTTGCCTACATGCCCCAGAATTTGCAGGACTCCTGGATTAGCTTCTATTGGATTGGTGAATGTTTATGGAAGGAGCATTTGGGACAGAAGTTCTCTGTGGAAGAAACAGCTAAAGACAAAGGAAACATTTGTTTCCTACATGTCTTGTTTCCAGGAACAAGTTGTCAGTGATACTAGTATGATTAAACTTATGGTTACCATGTTACCGACATGTTCTAGAAAGGCCAGTGTTCCAGGGTTTCCTTCTGCACAATTGCAGAAGGCCTCAAGTTCTCCAAGTATGGTCAGTCTTCTCCCTACATGCCCCAATCGAACAATGATTATAGGTATGCCATGTAGACAAAGTGTTATTGCATACAAAGACAGCTGGCATATTTGGAGGGAATTCATTTTAGAAAGACCGTTAAGAAGTAATCCTGTTCTCATTCAGGAGAAGTCACATAAGGATATAAAACGTATGGCAGATATGCTACCATCTTGTCCCTGGAGAGCAAAAACACCCGGTTTTCCCTCTGCGCCACAAAAAGTGCCTGGTGTTTCATTTGCACCAAGTCAAGATCCCAGCATAGCAGAATTCCTGCTTACTTGCCCAAGAGAGAAAGATTTCAATATAATGAAACATGTTTTAACAGAGAAGCCCTTCATTACAAGTGAAGTCTTGATTCACAATATATCCCCAGTTGCTGCTCAGGATTTAGAAATAAAAGAAAATATCAGTTCAGTGGCACTGATGCCCGCTGGTCCTTTGATAACTTGCCATGTTGATATGCCCAAAGGACACCAAAAGCTGTTACCAGGTCATGGCACTTTTGCGTCTATGTGTTCAAAACAGTCCCAAACTCCTGGTATGCCATCTCAGGATCAAAAATATTCAAAAAACATAAATTGGCATGCATTAAAGCCATTAACCAGCCAGAGACCACAAAAGACAATGCAAGCTTACATTGTCCAGTGGATACCCAAAGACACAGAAATCCTTAAAGATATGGTAGATATGTTGACAAGTTGTCCCCAAAAGGCTAAAGTTTTTGGCTTACCTTCTGCTCCACGACAGAAACCCAGTATGGTTAACGTAATGCCCTCATGCCCAAGACATAGTGGGGTCCCTGGTTTGCCTTCAAAGACTGGACAAAAACTTTATGTGTCTAGCTGTAATGAATGGTTTAGGAGTAAAAGTTTACAATGGGAGAATCATTTGAGCAAAAAGGAGGTCCAGATTCTAAATGCAGTTTTGTGTTTTGATAAGAACGTTGCTGAGAGTATGACAGCAATATTACCCTCCTGCCCTAAAAATGCTAGTTTACCTGGGTTTCCCTCTGCTCAAACATTAACATTAGCCCCTGATGTGACTATGGTGGACTTATTCCCTAGTTGTACAAAGGAATCTAGAGTTCCTGGAGTGCCACAAAAAGATGCCACCAAACAAGTGGAGTGGATAATGGAAAGAGAGTCGCTGCTACCTCCTAGGGAGAAGTCTTCAGTAACATCATATGAAGAGGACGTTAATGTATTCTATTTTGATCATGATATTATCATAAAGATGGTATCCATAGTGCCCTCCTGCCCACAGACAGCCTGTTTACCAGGCTTTCCATCAGTACCTTGTCAGATGTTTGCAAATATACCAAGTATGATCAATCTACTGCCTACTTGCCCAAGACATTCCAGAGTTTGTGGAATACCCTCTAAATTTTACATTGAGCCTGATGTAGCAGAATGGATCATAGATGAAAAACCAATATGGGAGAGGCCCTTAACAAACCCAGGCAGATTGTCAGTAGTATATGACGTCAAGATACATTTTCAAGAAAGGGCGGTAGTTAGAATTATGGTATCAATGTTGCCGCCCTGTCCGAAACACTCATGTGTTCCGGGAATTCCCTCTAAGGTAGTAGAGAAACCAGTGGAATGTTTGCTAAAAGAGTCTCCCAGCATGGTGAAGTCTTTAGGAACTTTCCCAAAACACAGCAAAATTCCAGGTATACCTGCAAATAATATTGCAAAAGGATATGATGGCTGGTATTTGGATAGGGATGCAATTTGGGAAAATCCATTCATTGGAAGGTATGGAGATGTTCACCAAGATTTGACAGCTAAGGAAGTGTCATGTAGGGACAAAGAAATAATGCTGAGTATGCTTCCATCTTGTCCACGTCAAGCCCTAAACCCTGGATTTCCATCTGCTCCAAGACCCCAAGTTGATGATGCCATTGAGGAAAAAATTCCAGACATGGTAGAGTTGCTGCCATGTTGCCCAAGACGATCAGATATTATTGGTTTTTCCTCAAAAGTGTCAGTTACTTCTGATTCTAAAGTAGAAGGCTGGCCACTGGTGACAATAAACACTCAGGACTGCTGTCTGTTTCACAGAAAGTACCGTTCTTCTCACTCAGATAAAATGAAGGCAGTTCTATCTGTTGAACCTTCCTGTCCCGACATTGCACCCACTTCTGGCTTGATAGCAGTTCCAGCATCTGGCTTTGACTGGCTTCCAAGTATGGCAAATATTGTGCCGTCTTGCCCAAAGAATGGGTCTATTCTTGGTATGCCATCATTACATGTCCACCATACAGGATGGGGTTGGCCAGTTAAAAGACTGCTTTTGGTAACGTCAGGAAAAAAATTATTTGGAGAGGACAGAGAAAACCTGACGAAAAAACGACACCTGACACCTAAAGAACCTTCCTTTTGTAAGGTGTCTGTCAGCAAGAGCGAAAGGTCCATGCAGTTTTTATTCCCTAGTCAGGATGTACCAGAGGATGTACAACAAAAAATAACAATTGACTCATCATGTTGTCCTGTCAAGGCCATGGTCTTACAGTCTGACTTAACATCATCAAATTCTGAAATGCAAGGGCACCAGCCCCACTCTAGAGGTAGTGGAACTGAGATGTTATGGGATGAAGCCAGTCTGACAAACACAGAGGCCAAGAAAGCAAAATCGGATACATGTTCACCTTTAGAGATGTTTAAAGATGACCAGGGTTTTTGGATACCGATTGGGGGTGAAGGAATGGCTGTTCTAGATAAAGGGTGAGTGAGTTTGAGAGTTAGAGTTCTATATGTCATGTCATCAGGTTCGTTTTTGAAACATATCCTCTTCAATTCTGTTTTCAGACACTTGCATTGCAGAATGTGGCACTCCATTCCTGACATGCCACTATCCTTGAGTATTAGGAAGAGGTGGGTTGTCTTGGTTTGGACAGTGATGGAATGATTAAATGCAATTCCACAATAATGCATCTGCTATATTTCAACACCAAAATTGGAGGCAAATTTTGCATTTTACGTGTATGTCATACCATGTGTGGCTTTGATTGCACCAAATTTATACAGATTTCTCATTTATTTAACCTGTTTCAGCCCATTTGGTCAAATGGATAATCAAGAAGCCCAGATATCATTGTATGAGAAGGGAGATGCTGTTGGTAAAGAAGAAGACAGTGTTGAGGTCACTTTGGAGGATCATGATTTCATACCTTCAGAAGAATCAGATAAAAGTTTGTCAGTCGAGCAAATGGATGTTAGTTCTACATTTATTGACGATGTGCATCAAGGGTGTGTTATAAACTCTAAGAGTGGGTAAGTGTGAATGGCACTAATATCTGGCCTCTGCTCTTGTCAGTTTGAGCTTGGTGTGGTGTTGTGTGTTGCATGGTTTTATTTCAGAATGTCCTCTGGAGCTAGGCTGCATTTCTAATTTTTCAAAAGGGTTTGCTATAGAGAAAAAAGACATAAAACAACAGCAGAGTGCAAGTGCAAGTTATTCTTAAAACATAAAAATGAATAATTACAAAAAAATAAAAACAAGAATTATTTAAAACCAACAGAGACATCGTTAGGCTGTAGTAATTAAAGACATTATGGCAGCAGAAACATTCATGATTTTAAAAACTTTATTGCTGGAGAATAGCTCTAAATAATGAAGTTATAAGTTATGTTAAGTTATATGTTAACGTAAGTTATATTCCAAAATATAGCTTATGCCAACACAGAAGTGTATGTCTGAAATTCCTAAAATAAAGAAATCCACAATTATCCACAGTTAATTTCATTGAAATATACAGAAATGCGTTTTCTGTATGTTGTAAAACCTTTTGAACTTGTAAATATGCTGTGAGAATTATTTGTGTTAAATAATTTTTTTACTCAGTTAAAATTCAGGCTTTACAGAATTGGCTGTTGTAACTAAAGCTGTGAAAACAGCCAAAGAATACCATGTGGCATGGTGTTTTGTTTTCAAGAGTGCATCTTGCCATAGTGGAGGTTGTTTGGAGTGAACGTGTTAAAATTGCATGCATGAAAGTTAAAAAAAAAAAAAATCATGTAAAAAATTTAAATGAGTTGCAATTAACAGTTTTGGCTTAACTTTGCTATCATATGTAAATTAGCTGTTATTTTACCCTGAAGTACAGATTTGTTTTCTTATGGACTGATTGAGGCACACTCCACCCAATTTGCACAGTGTTGGATATGTTCTTATATATAATACTATTTTTATTTGGCATCATCTAACAAAAAACTTTGACTAAACTTTGTATTTACATCTATTTATACCTTCTCTTCAGACATGAAAACATGCCTTCACTGCAGCCTTTATGCCCAGTTGTTGCTGGTTCAGCGGAACCCTCATCTCAGAGAAGTAATGCTAAGCAGCAGTTAAAAGAAAATCCCACAAATAGGACCATACAATGGGAAGAGCTACCAAAGGCAGCTACAGTAACATGTCCTGAGGACAATACTATACCATGGGCAGAGCTACCGAAGGTGACTGCTGTTGTCACAAGAAACACATCGGTGGGAGAAATGACAATGATAAATGAAGTGGTCAGTGCAGCTCCATTGCCACCTCATACTGCCATGGTTACAAGCCTCTCTACCACAATGTTAGACACTTTTGATGAAATGAAGACAAAGACAAAAGCTGGGATGCCAGAACTGTTGCCATCATGTCCTATAGTTAGTAGCATGTTTGAATATACTGCTACTGTTAAACAAACCGATGAATGTCTACTGGACAGTGAAAATACTTGGGATGAGGAAATTATAACCACTGAGGATGTTCTTCATTCAAAAGGACATGGAGATCTAGAAAATCAATCGATGGATAAATCTTCCTGCCCTAGTGCACAATATATGCCATATTATACAAAGTCTGAAATTGAGAACAAACAGTCCTCTCTCTTGGAAACCTATCCCAGTGTCACAAACATTGCTGGCATGCCTTCCAGATTGTTCATGAGAGAAGAAAACTGGCTTGCAGAAGAGAAGCCAATCTGGAAGAAACAATCAAAAACTAAGGACATACTACAGCCATATGCATCAAAAGATGACAAAAAAATTAGGAAGAATATGATTTTACTACTACCATCTTGCCCCAGAGATGCCAGAAATCCAGGGTTTCCATCTGTTGGACAGAACAGTTTTAATGTCTCTGGAACAAATATGGTGGATATTTATCCAGCTTGTCCAAGTGAATCGGATACACATGGTTCTCCACCTATCAGTGGTGTCATTAACAAATCAGGGTTATCACAACAGGAACCAATTTTGGAGAAGAAAATAAAAATTGAACATGTCATGATGAAATCATTAAAAGAAGAGGAAGAAATTGAATTAATGGGAGCTGCAACACAAACTTACCCAACACATTCTTGCATCTCAGAAATACCCTCACTTCCACATCCTACTACAGTCCAAATTGGGTCAGAAATAGAGTCTGTATTACTACTGGAGAACAATAAAATGGACAGAGACATAATAGGAGATATTCCTCTTGCACAAAGCTGCCCAACAGAATCATGCATCTCTGGTTTTACCTCAGTAACAAAACCAAGAATAATACATTTTGTTAACACGACAAATATGGTAAGCCTTTCAAATGTTTGTCCAACAGTGTCACAAATTCCAGGATTTCTATCATTTCATAATTCAGAAGACTGGATAATTAGCAGGGAGTCACTATTTGAACCAAAAGTAAAAATGAGGCAGGTGTCAATAATTGATAGAAGTGAAAAAGATGAGAGAGCAATGAAAGCAATGGTTTCCCTTGTACCATCCTGTCCAACAAAGGCAAGGGCATCAGGATTTCCTTCTCATCCGTATCCCCAAACTGTGTATGGTACACCAAAAAATATAAGCCTTCTTACTCTTTGTGCTCAAGTCTCCAAAATACCTGGATTCCCATCAGTTGACTGGCAAATGAGTGAAGAGTGGCCTATAGAAAATGGGTCATTGCTAAAGAGAACAAAAAAGAAGAGAGTCATATTTGACACATCAGATGATGTCAAGCAAAAAAAGAATATGGTTTCCTGTGTGCCATCTTGTCCTAAGAAAGCCAGTATTCCTGGTTTTCCATCTATTCCAAATCCAAAAATAGTGTATTTTGGCATAAATATAGTTAATCTTCTGCCTATGTGCCCCCTAGTATCTGTCATACCTGGATTTTCATCAGTTGAAGGACTCAGAGAAGATGGGTGGATCGTCGAACTGGGTTCATTGATGCAGAGACCACTAAAGAACATTCAGTTTGGGATTAATAGCTCACCCATTAATGTAGACACACCAGAAACCATGTTTGCTTTAGTTCCCTCTTGCCCAGGAGCATCAAAGATTCCAGGCTTTCCATCTGTTCCTCGATACAGTATGCTGAGTCTTGTACCTGTATGTCCCAAGAAATCCAGTTTATTTGGATTTGCGTCCTTTGAAGAGGCCTCAAAATTCCAATGGATCTTTGATCTACATGTTTTGTGTGATACACCATTAAAGAAGACAGTGTTATTTATACACAGTCCAAATCAAGACAAAGAAACTTTGAAGTCAATGATTGCTTTAGTGCCATGCTGCCCAGAAGCATCAAGGATCCCTGGGTTTCCCTCTGTACCTCAAACCAAACCTATGATTGAGCCTGACATGATAAGTTTTTCATCCTGCTGCTCCAGTGCTTCAAGTTTAAAGGGATTTGCATCCATGACTAATATCCAGAGCACAGGATGGCTACATAAAACAAAACCAATTATGATTAAGCCCCAGGGAAAGAGGTCACCAATAATCATAACATCAGTTCGGGAGAACCAGCCACTTGGCTACAACATGAAAAGCATGGTGACTTTAGTGACATGCTGCCCAAAAAAGGCCAGAGCATGTGGTTTCCCGTCTGCTCAAATTGTAAACAAACCACCAAACATGGTCAGTTTATACACATCTGCTCCATGTGTGTCTTGTGTCCCAGGTTTTCCATCAGTGAGGATGCTAAGCACTGAATGTAAAAGTCTACATACAAGGACAACACAGAGAAGGTCCACGTTGGAAAAGCCACACAATGAAAAGACATACAATAACATACATGAACATACAATTACAAAGGATGAAATGAAGTACATGGTAGCAATGGCTCCATCATGTCCACCCTTGTCTCAAATTCCTGGGCTCCCCAGCATTTCACAATCAAATCTAACAGAGAAAGATACAGCAACTTTTCCATTTCCTTGTTGTACTGAGAAGCATATGTCACAAGAAGGGCCTTGTGATCAGTCAACTCAGTCATATCTCAAAGATTTAAGAATTCCTGATGCTCCTGCCATATCTTTAAGTAACTCCAGCACAGCACTTGCAGATGGTGAGATACTGACAGAGTCAAAATTTAGGTCACATTCATGTTTATTTGGCTTGTTTCCTGTTGTGTATTTTACTATGTATGTGCTTTTATGGCAGAGGACAAATTCAAAGTTGGTGCAAAGCAAAACATAGACCTTTGTGTAGCTGAAGGGTAAGTAGAAGAGCCTAGTGCTCTTGCATTGTTTGCAGTGCAAAGGGGCCAATGTAGTGCTTGCCTAACAAGGACTGTTTTGATCTATAAACATAGCTTTAATAACTTGACAGTACATGGCACATTTCTGCAGTGAAAGCTTTCAGTGAAGTTGTTAATAATTGTTTTAAATGTTATGATGCTATATAAGTTCTGTGTAAAGCATTGAATTCGTTTATATCTGGGTCTTCAGCAAATCACAAAAAGAAAGAATAGCAGCAGAGGAAACCCAAACAGTGAAGAAACCAGTGGACACATCAGAGCCAGCAGGTGTCTTGGGTTGGGAAGTACTGGAGGCAGAGGGAACATTAACAGAAAAACAGACAGAATCCTCTTTTTCAGCAAAAGAGGAAGACACCTCAGGATTAGTAAAAGCAATTGTGGATGTTTTCCACAAAGGGTAAGTGTGAGACTTGTCTGAAACTAACAGTGTGATGCATGCAGCATAGTTTAGATCAGTCATTAGCTATCCTAAATGGAGACTCTGACATCTAACTATCCATTCAATCATATATTAAGCTAGTTTAATTTAGTCAAACGCAGATTTTCACATTTCAGAATTTAAGTGGTGTCTAAATTAGCATGGTGATGTAGTTTACTTTTTCAGTACTCACTGGTTTCTATAACTAGCTCCATGTTTATTGAAACCACTGTTTTGGCATGGTTCCAGGTTTCACTCACTGATTTTAGTATCCATGTCTCACAGTTATGAAACTGTAGCATCCATTTTGGGGCCGTCTAGTTCTACTTTAGCTGATGTGAATTACCAGGCCAAGTCTGTCCCTTCTATGGATTCCAAGAACAAGACAGCGATGCCGCCAGATGTATCTTGTCCTCATTTTGTGGATGATGCTACATCCATACAGAAGATGGAGAGCCAGTCTGAAGACACTCACATGGAACATGACATTGAATATCCATCAAGTGCTGAGCCTTACATGTGGGACTTGACAGGTGGTCGATCATCATCTCCATCACCAGCTAATGACAGTGATGATGGGGTTATGATTTATGCAAGCATGAAGAAATGGCCACCACTAACAGAGGCAGACATCACAGAAATATCAAAGGATAGTGGTGAAGTGGAGGAACAGCAGGCTGCTCTTAATCAATGGCATACAAGGGAGAGATTGCTTTCAGCGCAGGACTCTGTTCAAACAGCAGTGAACATTGAAAGTTTGGTAGTAAGTCATAAGACTGAGACAGAACAGCATGAAGTTAGAGCAGTGCCATCTTTGCAGCTGGATAAAGGGTGAGTGCTGGGAAATATAACCCAGATAAGTGTTTGGTTGCACGGTTTAACAGTGTATGTTCTGCATTTTTGGTGATAACATTGTCTCTTGTTCTGCTTATGAGCACTTACTGTTAGGGAAATTATGGTCAACTATTTGTAATAAGAATAGGGGCTGGCATGGTGATATGGAATGGGAATACTTAAGGTTTTTACAAAGGTATTGCAAATTAGGTTAACTTTTTCTATGTGTCCTTTTGTGCTGCTCTGTCATTTTAATGACAATATGCATGTGTATAAGCAGAATTTTGAAAATGAAGGTTACTTTTGTTTTACAGCGTGTGATATGATTTGGCTGCTTTCTGTTTTATTGAGCAGACCTATAGTTGGTGAGATAGGGTGCATGGTACAACTATAAGATGCAGTAAAGAACAGCAAATTCTGAAGCTTGTTCTTTCTTTTCCTCAAGCCCCCAACAAACAAGGATGGAAGAAATTTCAACCACTTCCCTACAGCCTATATCAAATGAGTCACCAAAAGATGTCAGTGCAAAAAATGAGACGCTCATGGACAAACCCTCAGATTTTCAGCACATTAGTCCTGTTGAACAACAACCTGAAATTGCTGTACCTCGGCGGGGCAGAAAACCCAAGAGAAAAGTTCTAGAATCTCAAGAGCAAGTATGTGATCAAGAAAAAGACACCGTTCCATTACGACCACTTAGAAGGAAGGATAGTTTAACGCCGGATCGCAAACAAAAATCTGATGGATTGTTGGTCAAGCTCCTTCCTGAGGTTACTTCAGTCCAGTCTGTAACAAGAGATGTTACTTGTGAGGTAATTCCCTCACAACTTGCCATAAGATTATCTTGTAGCCTAAAGCAAGGAGACAGTAGTGTTCCTCTAGGTGTACCTCAGAGTGAACATGCCCAAGAAAGTGTGGGTGCTCAAGAAGCATCACACACTTACAATGATAGGCAAAAAGGGGAAGCTGAATGCGTGCAAATATCCATGGATGTTGTCCCTCCCCCTCGTGTGAAAAAAAGAGATAGTAGCTTGCCACCTGAAAATCCTCAGAGAGCTGCCCCTAGCAAGCCTCTGAGGAAAAAAGATTGCATCACTAGAGAGACACCTCTGCCAAAGACAAATGACCAACAGAAATTAAAAGCCACAGTCAGCTCTGCTCCAAAAGAATCTGATTCTGATTCTTCAAAACCTTGTGATGGCAGCTCTGATGTCTCAGGTACTCCTGAACAATTACAGGGCATTGATGAACCCTGTCAAGTAGCCACTGAAACAGTCCCTTCACAGCCTGTAAGAAGAAAAGAAGAAACAGACGCCATTTTTGTTTGGGCTGCATCTCTACAGGCAGACAGAGAGTTGGTCTGCTCAAAGGAAACAGAACAAACCTCTCATATGCCTGAGAAAGACATTAATACATCTGCACAGGCCTCTTCTCACATATTTTCTCCTTCCGAAACAAAAGGAATTGAGAGCATTGCCCCAAAGCCAGAGTTCTTTTATGCTGATCAAAGTGCTTCTCTCTCAATCATCAAGAAGATTCGTCTTCCACAACATGGCAAAAGAAGACCGCCTCACAGAACTTTAAACAAGGAATCTGTGAAAGCAGTCCAGATCGTCACTCCTGTCATGGGGGATGTGAAAGAAATGAAGCAGTCAAATGCATCCGGTGACACAGCTGACATCCCAACTTTTCAGAAATCAAAGGATGTATTAGAGATAGCAGAGACTGTGAAAGAAGAACCTTGTGGGAGTAAATGTCTTAGTGGCTTCATCTCAGATGATGTTACAACTACAGAGAGCTTATCTAAAGCATCCCATGGAGAAGAGGCAGTGACAGCTAGCCTGGGAGGTCCATCTTTCATGTCTGCAACGACTAAAGAGTTTTCAGAGGTGCATAGTAAAGGTTGCCCCTCTATTGTTGTAGGGTATCAACCTTCTACATCTGCACCAGAAGAAGTGCCTTTTAAGTTGAGAAGAGGCAAATTGACCACAGAGAGCAGTGCTAAAAGGGAGAACAAAGATACTTCTGAGGAGACACCAGGAGCATCAAGCTTGCCTGTACCAAAACCAAGAGTAAAGAAACGTCTCAGTGGTTCATTCTCAGAAGACATTATAATTTATGGCTCACAAACCCCTGGCCTACCAGACAAAAAAGTTGACACCACTGGTTGTGAATCAGTTCAACAGGATGTACAGTCAGACTTACCTGTTCCATTGCCTCGGGCCAAGAAACGACTCAGTGCAACTTATTCAGATAGCACACCACCTATAGATGATTTATTCACTCCAGAAAGGAAATTCTCTCAGAAAAGCCCAGAGGATATATCCGTCACTAGCAAAGAAACAAAAGAAGGCTCAACATCATTGGATTCAAGTGTGATCTCTGAAAGTGGATTTGTCACAATCCAAGGAGAAGAAGATGTCGCATCAGAGTTGGAACAGGTAGTTTTAGCAGCAATGGCAGAAGAAGTATTTCCACAGGCAGACACTGTGGAAGATGCAGAGAAGGCACTGGATGAAATCATGAAAGACTGGACCCTTACAGATAAACCTACTGCTCATGATGACTTAGAGAAGGCTTTAGAGGCAATGTCTGAGCGGGTTGCCACTGGAAAAGTCCTGGAAGCAGAGGTTGAAATGACGTTTGCTTCCACTCAGGATGACTGGCTGCATGTAGAGAATGATAAAGACAGTGAATCAAGGAAGGAAATAAATGATGAAGATTTGGACTTTGACTTTGTGTCTGTAGATGTAGCTGCTGGTTGTTTAGAGGAAGAAAGGTAAGATAAATCAGCACACATTAAGGTGTAGGGGGTGCATTTAGTTACTAAAATATGTCTATGTTTTGCGATATCATCTCCGTGTAACCCATAGAAATTCAAATTAACTTGTGGTCTCTAATTATCTAACATGTCCTGTGTATGGTTTTATTAGTGCCATTTCTGTAAATGTATCTATTACCAGTGTATTTTTGTTTATAACAAACATGTTACAAACTTAAAATTGAATCGATCAAAATATATCACTCATTTCCTCTTCATTTTTGTGTGTTGTTTCAGGCAAAAGGAAAGAGATGACCAAGATGATGGCAAGTCACAAGCCAAGGAACCAAAACCTCAAGAAGGACCTTCAGATGGGACTTCCTCTTTGGAAGTCAGTTAAAGCTGAACTTTTTAATGTTAATAACACATTAATAATGATACGTCACCAACTCAGCAGTTCTCCTCAGTTTCAAGGAGGATGACAGCCTCTTTCAACAAATTATTTTTGTTCTATGACCTTAGATTGTGTTGGCATTAACCCCAGAAAGAGCAAGCAGCTACTATAGCAAGCAACTATCCTTGCTATTAGCTTGGCTCCAAAAAGCAGAAAAGTGCAAAGTATAGAGAATACTTGACTTACATTCATCAGGTGAGCAGAGGAAGTATTTATAGATCATCAGAAGTAATTTCACTCTGTATTGCTGGATCTAGTAATCAGCAATGATGCTACACATTCAACAACTTTGCAAGATTTCTTTTAGCTTCTAGCAACAAAATGGGAGAAAGACAAATTACAGCTGGCTTCACTCAGTAACAAGCTCTGACTAGTCACTTCTGGGATGTTTTTGTAATGTAGTGTCTTAAATTTGATTTGTATTACAATAAATCCCCTACATTGTCACTGTGTATGTTCCAGAACAATTCGGCCAGTCCCAGTTTAGTGACATCCAGTCAGTCTCTACTGAAATGGTGTCAAGAAGTCACACAGGGTCACAAGGGAGTGAGGGTTACCAACTTCAGCACCTCCTGGAGGAATGGCCTCGCCTTTTGCTCCATATTACATCACTTTCACCCGGATAAGATGTAAAGATAAAAATCTAAAAGAAAACTATTTAATTAATTCTTCCCCTTATTTCCTTAATCCGGCCACTGATTTTTATTTTTATTTTGTCTTATCTCTTCTTTGTATAGTAATTATGAAATGCTGGACCCATATGACATTAAGAGCAACAACAGAAAGGTAATTAACAATTGACTATCTGTCAATCAAATTACCAACTTTGCATAATTACTACCTTTTACATTTTTTTCATTTATTGCTTCTAATCTGATCCATCCATTGATTTCTTTTTGTAGGCCTTTGATGGCTTTGCTGAACTTGGAATTTCCAGACTGATTGAACCTTCAGACATGGTCATGCTGGCAGTGCCTGATCGACTCATTGTCATGACTTACCTCAACCAGATCCGCACGCATTTCACTGGCCAGGAGCTTAGTGTGCTTCACATTGAGAAGGATAGCAGTGAGTCCAGCTATACATTAACAGCAACCCGGGAGATCCAAGAAGACCCAGAGGCAGCTGCTCGCTACTGTGCTCAGAGGCTCCAGGAGGGGGGCATAAGTCTTGAGACAAATGGGACTGCTGGCACTGCAGAGAAGGACGCTAAATCTAGTAAGGAAGTGGTCCCACCTCCTAGAACTAAACGACTGCAAGTTGCTGGACCAGGTGGGGCTCAGTTACCAGTTGCACCACCAAGGACTCATTTCCTGTCCAAGTCAGGATTCTCTCATATCAAAGACGCTGATCTGGTCAAGAAGCGCAGGTCACAACGGAGAAGTGGGTCTGTAGATGAAGAAGACACACTAGGGGTATGATACCTAATTAACTTAATTATTTATCCCTTATGAGTCTTATGAATACCTTTTATCTATTAAGCACCTATTACACATCAGGTATATTTTTGTCTACAGGTTGTTGCAGGGCAAGAAGATGGTGTAATTTCCCAGAGGAAATCAGAAACTGGTTAGTTGTTCTCATCAGCTTTTTTCGGACAAAAACATAGTGGTCATACCACTGACTTAAAGCAGTCTCAGCTTAAAATTGTTTTTTTTGTGTAATTCACACAGTCCACACAGTCTATACCACAGTAAAATCCATTGTTTTAAATACAAATTCCAAGTCTCTGTAACAATACTGTCAAATGTAATGATATATGTATAAATATATAAATACACTCACACACACACATATATCATATGATATAATGTCTGTGCTAAAATAAATCTGGTTGTAAATAATTGAAAATATTTGTCTAGAAGTAAGCATTCATACTCAGGCAACTGTTGCTGTTCAGCAGAAAATGTACGAACATGAGTGTAATTAGTGTGAAGGAATTTCTCTAAAATCAGCAGTCAGCATGGAATTTGAAATAGGACTGTATCCATAGCAAGCACATCAAATGTTAATGCTGAACATAGAAAGTATGTGCATGTGCGCTGCCAGGAAGTATGTTAAAGTCCTAACTGTGCAGCATTCCCTTTGCGCACATCAGGAACAGTCTTAGAAGTTCACTGAACACATTCAATGTTTCAAATGAAATGGCATAAATGTTCAACGAAATAGGTTGCAGTGTTCATTAAATTGACTGCTGTTATGGGTATTTGCAAGTGCTTCGGCTGTACACCTTTGACTACTTCAAACAAGGGTTGGTAGAATGAGCTGAATGAGCAGATGAAATAAATTCAATGCTCGCGCTGTATTTATACAGATATCAGCTTTAGCTCAGAAGATAAATCTGGTCTTCTAATAAGCAGACGGTTGGCGTTTTGATTCCTGGACCTGGCAGTGTAGTGACGATCAGAATAGGTTAAGCAAGATTTGCAGTTGGGACATCTAAGTGTTTATTAGACACATTTATGTAGTTTTTTAACAGCAGTCTAATAAATGAAGGGGCTTTACTTGGGCTACGGTTAAATGCCTACAAAATCTTAATTGATAGTCCAAATTGAATGTTTCAGCCAAGATGTCGGGTCATTGTAAGACAGCTATGAGAAATCTTTTTAGTGTAAATGGCTTGCTGGAAGCACTTGA
>JAPZDZ010000016.1:693364-707409 GCA_029783805.1 Acanthurus tennentii | reverse complement strand
CCCCCCCCCCCCCCCCCCCCCCCCTGGAGCCTATCCCAGCTGACTTAGGGCGAAGGCAGGGGACACCCTGGACAGGTTGCCAGTCCATCGCAGGGCTCTACCACTTCTTATTTTTGTTATTTCTCTCTCTCCCACACATCTAGTTGGAATCCACAGCCAAGAAGACTTACATGAATTTCTAAGAGAGGCAGAGATCATGCAACACTTCGATCATGACAATGTGGTCAAACTACTTGGTAAGATACACCACCTAATTTACTATTTCAGTGCTTAGGGAATTATTAGAATTTTTCAGTAAAAAAAAAAAAAGATGTGGACTCTGAAAAGATATCTTCTTTATTGTCAGTGATGACTCACTAAAAGTGTATGCAGTGTCTGTATCTGTGCTCTGCCTTCATTTTCATATCTTGCCATGCTCAGAATGTCATGACTTTAATTTTTTGGCAGTGTGTCTGTGTCCTCCAGCCAATAGCAGTTGTGAGGGTGGGGTTATGTAGAAACATACTGGCTGACTAGCTTCAATATTGTTAAATATCATTCAAAAAGCCCAAGCAAGGAAAGAGAAGCCAACTTCGAATGTTGTGTTTACTACAACAGGTGCATAATACTTGCCATAAGTATTGTGACTTTACATGTTTGTGGATTTTGTTCTTAAAAAGAGGTGTGGTGTGGTGTGGAAATTGAGCACAGGCTATATTAGCTTATCAAATTGAAAGCAACAAACACTCGGTTGGGTTAACCCAGGAGTAATCAGTGCTACTTGGCAAATGTTAACAGTGAGGTAGAAGTTGCTGAAAGCTGCAAAGAAGCTGTGTTGTGGATTTTTTACTTCTCTGTGGAATCATCAGTACTTTCAGTGCAAGGGGTTGATTTATAATTTCTTTTAGAATATGTCCCTAGTTTTGCATATAGTAAAGATGACCGATAAAGGTTTACCTTCCACCTTTCATTTCTCTCAATGACACCTTGGTCTTTATCCAGTAAACAGAGGGGGTTCAGATGTGGCTCTGATGTTCATGACACTGCTCTGGCTTGATCTTTCTAGAGGCCACCGCTGAACCCTTAACCATGACTTTGACTCCATCACTGCTGATGTTATAACAGTATCATCCAGTCCTTATTCTAAATGTGAGTCTTCATCTGTGGTAGGGGGAGGAAAGTCTTGCCTTTTGACGTACCAACAGAATGAGTTTTAAAGGGGTTAAACTGTCTTTATTGCTAAAACAAACCAAGCACTGTGACATGTTATTAAAAATAGCCCAAAGCTAATCAGTGGCTCATAAAAGAAACAGACAATGCTGAGATCATCTTAGTCAGGCATATTTGAATTCAGTATCCCACTTACTTACCATATGGTAAGAGGTGTCACCCTCCCCTAGTGTTGTCTACATGTCCTTATGCACCTCCCTGGGTAAGCCTTGAGACAAGAGTAGTGACCCAATGCACAAAGGACAATGTCATTCATTCGCTTAGACATGCACATGCAAGGAAGAAGGCTGTGTGACTCATCTTTTTCTACCTCAGACCATAAACTTATCATTCACAGTTCTTCCACTCTGGGGTCGTCTGGATACATAATACTCTTACCTTAGCTGATGTAGATTTAAAGAAACAAATTAAGGATCCAAACTTTTTTTTTTCTTTTGAAGTCCACCCTACAAAACCTAAGACGTTACCTGAGTCAGAAAACAGATCAGCTTGTAAATCCAAACTGTCCTCCCAAGAACTACAGTCACAGTCGTTCAGCAAGTGATCCAAAATGTTTATGTTCAAGTGACATTTATATTATTAATTTTTTACTTTATTGTGTCTGGTTTTAGTAGAAATGCCACGATTGCTCACTGTATCCACAGACTCAGTTATGCTCCTCTCATCTACTACAGCAACAGCAACCTTGTGAAAGCTTGTGAAAAGTGTTAATGTTTACTCTGCAGGGGTGACTTTACAGAGAGAGCAGGACTGTCCTCTGCCTGTTCCTCTGGTCATCTTGCCCTACATGAAACATGGAGACCTGCGTCGCTTCCTCATTGACACGCGCTATGGTGATAATCCTATGGTAATATGCAGATGGAACATGAATGTACATAAATAGGGCCTATTGCAACAACAGTACATTAAAGGCAACATTAAAGGCCTACAGAGAAAGAATCCAATTTTTAATGACCATCCTAACCTTGCCAGGCAGTTTGACTGCTGAGATTTCAAGTCTGAAACTCTGAGACTAAATCTAGGAAGTTGTTCTATCCAGGACTGCCAGTTTAAGTTGTTTTAGTTAGACACAGACATAATGACTGCACTGCAGTTTATTCTTTTACACTATCAAAACAGTTTTGACAACAGTATAAAGTTTTAATGCCGCCAAACATGTGATCCTCTGTCTTGACAATAATATGTTGAACAGAGGAATTTCTGTGTTGACATTTCTGAAGAGTGTGCACTTACATATATCTGGTCACTGAAACCTCACTGTATGCTGTTGCATTGTGCTGTGGCAAAGGTTGATCCTGGTTCAACTAGCAATTGTCTCTTCAAAATAAATTAGGAGACAGTGTTTTTATTACAGCTATTATATTAATTGGTATCCTATTGTATTCTATTATATTAATTTGTAACCTAGATTACCAGGCTACAATATATGTATACATTTCAGTGCAATATATAATGAAGCCTGTAGGGGTCACCAGAGTTTCAGAGTAGAACTAGGTTTCAAAATAAAAACTGCTGTACCAAATATTACTGTTATTCACAATATCACACAGTCAGTTCTACACCCTAAAACCATCATTTTCTTTGTTATTACCCACAGCCTCAACATAAGCATGCTAGTGCACATTTGTTTGTTAAAAAAAATCAAAGTCAAAATAACACAGAATAAAAACATTTCTTCCTTCTCCCAGTTTGTGCCCCATCAGAGTCTCCTGCGCTTCATGATTGATATTGCTGCAGGGATGGATTATCTAAGCTCAAAAGGGTTTCTGCATAGAGATCTGGCTGCACGCAACTGCATGTGAGTCCATCAGAGGGAGACACTGAGGGGAGCTTGAAATCAAGGACTCCTTGTTCATATAAGACTGTGTCTCTGTCTTTAGCTATTGGTATTCAACCATGGCATGTAACTAGGAAGGAAGCTGCTTAAAATTTTAAATAAAGGAGACTGAGGGACTCAGAGGAGACTTGTGTGTGTGTGTCAGCAGAAAATATAAACAGTGTAACAGAACTCTCAATTTGTATTTGATCTGACTCAAGAGAGCAATGCCTTGTTTGTACATTTAGTGTAAATGCATTTGTTTAAAACTTTTTTTAAATCCACAGGCTGGGTGATGACCTTAGGGTGCGTGTGGCTGACTTTGGCCTATCCAAGAAAATCTATAGCAGAAATTATTATCGTCAGAAAGTAGCTATCCGTGTGCCAATCAAATGGATGGCCATGGAGAGTCTCTCAGAGTCAGTCTACACCACCAAAAGTGATGTGGTGAGTTTGGTCTTCTATGCAATTAAACTTTGTCATGAAGAAGTACATTGAATATGTATAACTACAATTTCCTGCTTCTGTCCTCTCAGTGGTCATTTGGGGTGACCATGTGGGAGATTGTGTCCCGAGGAAGAACTCCTTATCCTGGAGTTCACAACCATGAGCTGCTGGACCTGCTGCAGTCCGGACACAGGCTCAAATCACCAGACGACTGCGACCACAAACTGTAAGGTCTTTGCTTTTTCTCATTTTGTATTTGATGAGAGAAAGTTTAAATTATTAACAGAAAACTGGGACTACCTGTCATTGTAAAGCATTGTTAAAGTAGCTGTTTCTACTGTAATGATGGTTTACATTTAGGTAAACTCCTTTCACACATGGTGTCTATCCCCAAAATGTTCAGGAACTGTTCCTCCACAGGGATCCATATTTAGGGAAATCTTCACCACCAAATTGAACTTGAATCTCAAGACCTAGTAATATTTCAGAAAAAATGCTGGTATGATTGTAATGTGAAAAAAATCATGAACAGTGAACAGACAAGCATGTAAAGGGTTACATCCATCACATGAATCAATTCATATCACAAGCAAATTGTGATACTTACAGCTAATTGGAAAGCATAAGTGTAACAAGACATTAAGTTTTTTCATTTGTAAACACAAGGCTTAATTTTGTCAGTTATGTAGTAAAGAACCAGTAAAAAATGTCTGAAATGTGATGTTGGAGAAACCATCAGAAGAATGTTTGAAAGTTAAAAGGAAAGTTGTCATATTGCATTGCACCATGCATGAAGCAGACAGACTAATATGGAATCTAATGGGGCTACTGGGGGCAGTAGGAAAGGGAGGGGTTGGAGACCAGGACAGCACCCTCTGTGACACATAGTTAGAGGGTAAATTTGGGAGAGGTAGGGAAGTAGGAAAATTAAATGACATGGTATCACACACTCTTGTACAGTAGGTGGTGGAATATACCTTAAAAGCTGTCAAGGATCCAAAGAAAAAGAAGCAGCAGCTTCTTTATTCAAGAATGTTTAAAAACTGGACAACTCCTCTCAGTCTTCACATAAGGTGAAATTATTTGCAGCTGTCTGGAGAGAAAGATAGTACTTAGATGAAATTAGGCCCTGCATCGATTACTGCAGGTTTATGCAGTGTGGAAGTGTCGGCCCATCTGCAAATGGAAATCAGTGTCTTTGTGGTCCCTTATGACAGGTTTGTTTAACTCTGCTTGGTCTGATTGGCTGGTCAGCTGACTGCCCACCACATTTGATATCGGGTTGGGTTTCTCCAAAAGTCAATTTTGTTCAGTATCCCTCCACTAGATTGGTGTGTTTTTTCTGGTGTCATCAGTGTTCAGCACCACCACAGCCAAAGTGGACTATCCACATTGAAATAAAGGGAGAGCTGGTGTTTTTGCTGCAACACATGATTTACTTTGAATAAGGTCCAATGCATATATCTGAGTTGTCTTGTCTGCTGTTTAGTTTTTTGGTTTTTTTTTGTGGTTGGCATCCATAAGTGTCTGCCATCTGCTGGACTGTCCATTGCTGCATCTATTCCAGAGGAATGTTCCTTGATGTAGCTGAATATGTTAATAGTATGTGAAAGATGACTAAAACACAATTACATTAATTTACTTGGAACTATATATTAAAAGAGACTTTGGATATTGATTTGTTTTAAACCACTGTTATGGAGAGTACTCTTGTATATCTACGGTACACATATATAAATATGACTTACTCTACCTCCTCCATCTTACCCCAAACAAAGCTATGAAGTCATGCGGAGCTGCTGGGATAAGGTGCCTACCTGCAGGCCTGACTTCAGGGAACTGGGTGAGACACTAAAAGGTCTTCTATCAGAGCTTCCAGTGCTGGAGGCCAGCCAGGAGGCCAACTACATCAACCAGGTCCTGGAGGTCGCTGCTGCTGTGGCTGCCTCTCATGATTCACAGACAGACTCTGGGGGAAGATGGGAAAATGTCTATCTGCCTACTCCTGTGGGTGCTGCTGCTGCAGCCAGAGATGAGGATGTGGAAGTAGAGGATGGCTACCTTAAATGTATTGCTGGTGCAGCATGTAATAGGGATGATAATCATTAAAAAGATTGTGTTTTTATATTTTTGGATGGAAAATGTAACTGTAAGGGTGATGATGGCAGGGAGATAGATAAAACTGGTCAAGTGAGGGGATCACTAAATGGAAGCTGATGAATTAGCAGCAGAGCAGTTTTTTTATATAAATGTATATTTTTTTCTATTTTTTTATACATATCTCCTTGTTTGTTTGTAGTATGTGTTAATTGTAAAAGAAAGTACAAAAAGTTCATTTCTGGGAGACAAAAGGGGAAAAACACAGGCACATAAAAAGGATTTATTAAAATAAAATACCACGGGTGGATCAAAATGTTTACATACCAAATTAAAATGGATAAGATCCTAAAATTTGATCTTTAAAGTTAAATCTATGACAAAGATTCAAAGACAAACTAATGAGAAAAGTCAAATTTATGACTTTTTGAGGTCAAATTTATGAATACTTACTATGAATATTCAAAAAAGCAGATAAGTTAAATTATTTGATGTCAAATCAAAATTTATATTTATATATTTTTTAAAATGTATTATATTGTATTATTACCTATCTCACAATTTTGATTTAGCATCCCTTAATTTCAATGTAAAGTTTTAGAGTTTTATTATTTTTAATATTTTGTATCATTCCTAACATGTTTTTTTTTCTTTTTTGAGCTGAAAAAGTATTAAATCAATGTGTAAGGAACTTAAATTGCACTTTCCACATTCTGTAAATACTGACTGCCAGGATTTTAACTGTGATAGCAAGTGGAAATGCATCTTAGGGGTAAAATGGGCATCCATGACACCACATCATAAAATATGATATTTGTAAGGTTGTGATCTAGGACAGGGTACATGTGGGGAGGAATGAACTAAATGTGTGTTTTTGTATGACCAGGTCTTGTATGTTTGGATTAGATTGTAGGGGACAGTTGTTATGAAAATGTCAAAACATACCTAGATGGGTTTCACTTCTTATTTGGTGCCCATGGATTCCATGAACACTTTATAAGAGCAAACCTTAATCCAAGGAAACAGTGCTTTTCTCTCAGATTTATGGCCTGAGAATTTAAAAGGAAAATTTGGAGCTTCTGTCTTAACTGTTTCATTAGGTGATAGCTCTTACATGTCCCTGCAGTTCGCCACTCCCCTGTCCTTATGCTCTAATACCGAAATAAAAGAATTCTTTAAGTGTAGCAGCCTGAATGGTCTGATGAAGAGTGCAGTCTTGATGCCGCAGACCTCTGAACGGCAGCTGCCGCTCACAAATAGCCTGTGTATGAAAGAAGTACATAGTATATAGTTTTCAAACTTATTTTTCTAATAAACTACAAGTTCCATCACCGAAGTCGTTGCAGATTTGTCCGAATTACTGAGTAGTGACACGTCACCCTACGTCACTACCGCACCTGCGCAGCCATCTTGGGCTTCTAGCAAGCAACGGACACGGAGAGGCAGAAAAAGGGAGTAAAATAGAACAGCCTATCCTTACGAAATAAGGATATGTCCACTAGAATAAACTGTATATGAAAAAATAAAGGTTGGATACGGTGGAACGCATAGGAGACAGTAACTAAGACGGTAAAACAGCCATCTAAGTGCCTCGGATACCCGGACCTACAAGTCATCTTTTTTGACCGGAGTAGGAAGGAAGAGTCGAGTCGCCGACAGAAAAACACACCTAGAGTGAAACCATGAATCCCGAATAGTGAGTCTCAACCTTACATTGCTCCACTGTACGATGGTGGCTGTTGTGATCCGTTCGAAATCGTTATCATGTGTGCTTTTTTCTATTTTTCGGCGTAACCTCAAATAATTAATGCTAGGCTAATTGTTCTACTAATTATTGGCAAACACCACCAGCCGGCTCCCGTGAACAGGGTGCGGACAGCTCCCTTAGTGTCCTGCCAGTGTGTTTTCTTTAAACGTCAGCTGACAGCTTTCTCGTGCCTCACTGGATCGGCTACAGCACGCGACCTTTCACGAGACAAATAAACGAACAATCCAGTGTGCAAAACCGGAGAACCAGGCGTTCGGAGGAAACACCGTAATTGTTGACTCCACAGACTAGTAACGGATAGCGTTGGCTTTATAACGTTAGTAACTTAGAAGAAGTAGCATTAGTGAAGTAACAGATGTGTTATCATGGCTGACCTGTAGCCTGGATAAGCAGCCGAGCCTGTTGTTTTTTTCAAATGGGCATATAACGTTACGTTGTCATAGTTACAGGAACAGGTGCATACTACGCATATATAATTCATTTATTCAGTTCTCTGAGATTACCGTAAAAATTCAAAATATCGGCTGTTATTTTCGAGAAAATTTAGCCTTCGAAGATAGGCCACCAGGCTTACTAGCATGGTTGACTATTTACATTCCAGTTATTGGTATCTTTACCAAGCTAATTAATATGTTTAAGTATGCGGTTGATGCCAGACTAACATATGATAATAGCCTTCTTACATGCTGTTGTGCCAGCTATGCAGTTTAGATAAGAGAAAGAAAAAAGTCGAAATTGTGGAACTTGTGGGCCTTTATGTTTGGTGATACGACAGGTATTAGATGTTCGATGGCTGACCTGTAGCCATAAAATGAGAGGACAGCCGACGGTCACAGAATCCCTCTGTAGGTGCTGAAACGTCTCATTGTCGCGGCTGCTATTCTGGAGCCGCTGCGATCCTTTTGAAATCCGTATTGGACCCTGTCTAACTAGCTTACCTAACACCTCCACACCCTTAGCAGACAATCTATAATTCACAGTATGTTTACTCATACAAAGTCATCTTGTTAAGTAAATCAGGGTCTTGTCAAGCTCTAATATTGTCTAAAATTATACACTGCAGGGCAGCGTTTTAGGCTGGTAAGTTTACTTTAGGGGCTGGTCCCTCTTTTTATAGCTTGTGCCAGTTTCTAGTTATCTTGATTCTAGTGAGGTTTTATAGAAGTTGACAAATGATTTAATACTAAATCATTTAATAGCATTAATAGTTTATAGAGTAGTTAGCATCTTTATCAGGACCACCTTTGAGTTTGCAGGCTGTAACAGAAAAGAGAGCTGTTTATGCTTCTATAGCATGACTCTTTTGTCAGTGGAAAAAAAACTGACAGCATAGCTAATTTTTGGTAGTTTTTTGGGGTGAGAAACACTGAGAAATCAGTCTGAACTCAGCAAGTACTGGGGTTAAACCCACTTTACTAATATGTGACTCATCTTTGACGGCCCTCAGCTGTGTGTTTTACATTAGTATTGCTCTTCCTATGTATTTTTTATGGAAAGTTGGCTTTAAATCTCTGGCCAGAGTCATAATATACATATTATAAACTTTGCATTGTTTAATATGGACAAAGATCCTGATGGCTGTGTGTTTTTGAATAAAATTTAATGTGCGTATACTCTGGATTATTTTGTAAAATAAAAAAAAGGTTTGGAAGATAAAGTGAAGTAAGAGAAAATTAAACTTTTGTGATTGTTTGACATTAATATTAAAAAGTTTAAAACAATAAACAGCCTCAGCAGTGAGACAGTAATAGCTATTGATGGTGTCACAGTTGACTATTCTTAGATGGCAGTTTAACTATTTCACATCACTGAGTTTAAATATATATAGTGCTTTTCACTTTAGATTATGTAAAGGTTACTTGATGCAGTTAATGACAACCGATTGACTAGTCTTGGTGGCTCTAAGCATCAATTCACATAAGCACCAGCTGTTGCTACGTAGAAATGTGAACTGGGCCGATTGCAACATTGCTGTTGCATACAGTGTTGTCAGATATTGTCAGTTGATCAAGTGTCAGCCAGTGATACACGACAGATCTCAGTTTCCTATGACACAAGAATAGAAATTGCATTGGGCAATATTCACCAGCTGTCTGTCTGTACTATGTGTCAAATTCATGTGATGTTTTCATTTCGGTGATTGGGTGGGGTTGAGGGTGAGGGATGTTGTTCTCTTATTTTGGGAAAACATGCGAGTCGCAAGAGCAAGTTCAAAATTTAACAAAAACAAACTTTTATTATTATCATTATTATTTCTCAAAATGAGGCTCAAAATGGATTGTAAACATGTTGGTGCTGGATTACAGGTATGATCATTAAAATTAGAAAATGTTATAAATCCTACCCAACCATAATTCCAGGGCCAAATCAAATGCTGGAGGGTCCCAGGGCACAAATGTAAATGCTCTGATTGGCTCCTTTTAACCTGCCACTTATCCTCTCTCTCTGTGCATTTTTTACAGTTTGTGTATGCTGGCATATTACTTGGCCACAGAGTTGCTGTATGGTAACTTTTTAGGCAAGTTAAGCGTGAAATGTTATTGATCTGAAAAAACAAAACAAAAACAAAACAAAAAAAACCCTCTATACTCAAAATCCACCTCACTAACTTTCTGTGGAGCTTTTGTTGAGAACTGAGCTAACTGCTTTAAATGATGAGGATGGTGAGATACTATTGAAACCTTCAGAAAAAGCTTTTTGACCGTAGGATAAGTTTTTCTTTTTTGCTTAAAACCACAAATTGTTTTGAAATAATCAGCATAAAAGCCTAAAATGTCCTGATCTGATTCGTATCGGGGCTAATTTTAGCATATTAAAATAGACTTAAATAAAGGCAATCAGAACGTAATAATTTCCATACTGAACTCTAGTATGTTTAGTCCACTTTAGCTTGCTGGTGTTGAAGCACTATAGGTATTGGTGTCAGCCTGCAATACTGCCTGAAACACTTGACTCTTAGCACTGATCTGATACCATGTAATTTATTAATTAGAAACAGGACCCTGCGCCTTCCCAGTGTCCTGTACATTTGCGTGCAACTTCAGATTTTTTACTGCACATGAAGTCAGTATTTGTTAATGGCAAACAAAGTGAAACTTTAACCACGTCCATAGCAAGACTTAGTACTACTATAATATATATAAGTAATATGTATAATTTGTTTGACCCAGTAATACTGGATTAGTGCTTTGCGGATATTCAAAGTTCAGATATTGGGAAGAAAAAAATACTATTGGAAAAACATCTTATTTCTAGAAACATTCATATTGACGAGAAAGTGGTTTGTCAGGAAAATGGCTACAGTTAATCTTTTACACAGGGCTTACGCTACATAGCTCACTTGTTCTTACATGGTGTGTTTTTTTTCTTTAGTGACTATCTGTTCAAGCTCCTGCTCATTGGAGACTCTGGAGTAGGAAAGTCCTGTCTTCTGCTGCGCTTTGCTGTAAGTAGTTCTGTTTCACCCTTGAAAACATGTATGTCTATTATCTCTGCAGGGCTCTGGACTGACTTTTCCACTGGTACTACTGGTGCTACCGAGAGAAAATTTTAGAAGCACCAACACAAAATCAAGAAGCACAACTAAAATAAACATGGAAAGCCACATATTTGCCTTTTACATCTTTACAGTTTTACTGATAGATGCTTAAGCAAAAAATTTACAATTTACAGAGATAACAATGTGCTGTTGTAATTACAAAGAAAAAGTCACCAGTTGAAGTAGTGGTTTCAGCAAAAGCAATTTTCCATGACATTTTGAAGGGTGGCTTCAGCGCCTCCCGCAAACAGAAATGACAAAAAACATCAGCTGATTAACTTAGTGTTAAATATGTATGTTTTGCATTTCTTATTGGGTTAAAGGCTATATTGGCATTTTTCCAAACACATTTGTGGCTCAGCTCAGCTCAGAGCAGCTCAGCAGGGCGGCATGGCAGTGATTCGCATTTTCATTACAGCAGGGTTTCCCACTGGTGTGGTGTGTATTTAACAATAACATGCTTTTCTTTAGTTGATGATGTTCAAAAGCAGGGATTTAATGCCATTTTTATTAGTACTGAAGCACATGTGTGCACACACAGTTAACATGTGGCTCCTCACAAAGGTTGTGTGACCACTGCTCCTACTGTGTCAAGTTTATATATTATTAGTAAACTGTGTAAGTCATGATGAAATGCTTTATGAATAGTAAAATTATGTTGAATCTTAATATGATGATCTGGTTATCATCCTCCATGCCAGTTAGCCAGCTTTCATTAGTAGAAGCCGACCACATCCATGAGTCCTGCTGCTGGCCCATGGTGGGCATGTACCTGGTGCCACCAAGCACATTTTACACATTATTGTAATTTTTTTCCTTTTTAACTGTTACTAAACTGTTCCATGAAAAGAAAGGATGCTTCAGTGCCTTTTAATCTTTACTACAGAATTAAATAAACTGTAGAAAATTCACTCTACTGCCACAGCACAGTCTATGGCCACCATTTTGACAGCTACCAGAAATTTTAGGGTGGAGTGACATCTCCTTAGCTCACTTTGAGGCATGGTGGGCTTGCTTTGGCCCCACTCCAGAGAGGGTCCTTCATGAGTGCGGTGCAGTGCGGCTTGGCACAAAATATTAGAATAGAAATGCAAATCAGCACGGCATGGCACGGCTCAGCGCGACCAAAATTGCCTGTGGGAAAGACCCATAAGTGTAGTGCAAAAAATTAGTGACAGCAAATAAAATAGGATTTGCTTTGATTGTTTATTTATGTATTTATGTATTGTCGTTATGATGGTCTCTATCATACACAAAGGCACTGAGGTGTTGAAATGAAAGTTTTTAAGTGTGTCACTGAATCCAAGTAACAGACATTAGCGTCAAAAAGACCCCTTGAGAAAGTTTCTCAAGGTAACTGTTGTTACTCACCTCTGTGACACTCTTGGGCAGTTTGTATAGGAAGGTGGTTTTACCTATGATCATAAAACAGATCATGCTTAATCTGCCTTCCCTTCTTTAGGATGACACCTACACAGAGAGCTACATCAGCACCATCGGAGTGGACTTTAAAATCCGTACCATTGAATTGGATGGCAAGACCATCAAACTGCAGATTGTGAGTACAAGCACACACACATACACAAAATAACGCACAAACACAGAACACGCTATTTCAGACCAAGCTAAAACATTGCAGTCGAAACATTGCTGTCTCAAACAAAAATGTTGAAAACATGTATTTCAGGAGTAGGATAAAAAGGATAACACTTTGGATACCTTGTTAATCAAACATTAACATGACTAACTCAACTTGAATTATTTAAAAAACAAACAAAAAACTAGATGTCAATATTTGTGTTTTAAGAAAGATAATTGTTAGTTGTTTAAAGATAGATTTCCTTAATTTTTCTGTGATATAATGTATTTTGTGGTATTGATTTTTAAATTTTTTTTCACCTGCTATAATTTGCTGTTTCTGTCCTTGTCTCACTCAGTGGGACACTGCAGGTCAAGAGAGGTTTCGCACCATCACTTCCAGTTACTACCGCGGAGCCCATGGCATCATAGTTGTATATGATGTGACAGATCAGGTGGGTTAGCAGCCTGGACTGATTGCTTGATGTCCAGTCCTTAATATAACAAGTATTTGTTACTTTGCTACAAGTCTGAGAATGGCTGTACTTTGAATTGTATGTTCTTTTGATGAGGCAATCTCTAGATCAAGATTTGTTATTTTGTTATCATGAGAAATTGAGCTATGTTATCTCTGGATAATGAGAAAATCAATCCATTATGACAAGGCCTCTTGACACAACTGTTGTAGCTGATAAAGGCTGAAAACATCAGGTCAAGGACTACCCATTTTTGATCAACACATTAAGCTGTGCTACATCTTAAGTCATTTTCACATATTAAAAATAGTCAGTAGAAATGTAGAAATTATATTAACCAAGGAGCGTCTGTATCAGATGTGTTCTCACATAGGTTACTAGAAATACATGATTTGCTTTAGGTGAGGGCAGATGCCTCGGTAGAGCATGCAGGAGTCACAACATGACAGTGATTGAGACTTGATGACTGTTATGTTGATATCAAATGTATTTTGACATATCTGAGTTATACAGAAAGGTGTGGAAAGTAATCTGCAGGCAAGCAGGAAAGAGAATAAAACAGCTGCACTCTGTGCACTTTAAATCCCACTAGAAAAAGAAAGCTGCAACGTTTTGGATCAGTGTCGAGTGAGAACGTCAACATGCCGACTCTCTGGCTGTGACTTTACCCGACAATGACCTGCTCTGTTCACACACTACTGAATAATGCTGCTACACTGAGCTAGGCTGTGTTTAGACAAAGTTAGGTGTTGTTGTGGTTAGCTCAGTGTTGTGGGGTGTTGTGGAAGTGTCATAAACTGGCCCATTTGAAAATGCAAATGTTTTTCTGCACTGTCATTGAAGGATGTTCAGCTCTGCAGACTCTGACTGGCAAGCAAGCAATTGGCTACCAAAGTGTATCATTTGGTTGCTTTTCTTCAGGAGTTAACTCCTGCTGCAGGCCTGCTGCATTTCTTTCAGCATCTATTACAAACCACACTACCACAGCCTCAATGAACTAGCCACATTAGAATAAGGGAAAAACTTTTCTCAGCAAAGCCTTAGTTCTATGGAGCTGACAAGTTAGAGTCAGGACAAAATATGTATGTGTATATATATATATATATATATATATGC
>JAPZDZ010000016.1:617147-636728 GCA_029783805.1 Acanthurus tennentii | reverse complement strand
GCCTACAGCACTCAGAAATGCTTTTTTTAATGCTTTTATTTACTTGCAGCAAAACAAAAATATGGAAATACAAACTAACACCAGACTACTCTCTTAAATAGATGCCCCAAAATAGTATATATTACTGTGCTTTTACACAAGTGTTCTTACGTTATAAAGTAATTATTTTTTACCAAGCTGTACTTGACACTAAATAACTATGAGAACAGACATGTAAAATGTGTACATTGGATATATTTCACGTAAAAGT
This sequence comes from Acanthurus tennentii, assembly GCA_029783805.1. Taxonomy (NCBI): domain Eukaryota; kingdom Metazoa; phylum Chordata; class Actinopteri; order Acanthuriformes; family Acanthuridae; genus Acanthurus; species Acanthurus tennentii. The sequence continues at coordinate 636,478 of JAPZDZ010000016.1, read as the reverse complement.
AGTTTTATAATTTATGCAAGCAAACATAATGAGTGCAGAGAATGACAGAATTCTCATTAAGACTCCAGTGGTGGTGAGTTATCAGTGTGACACTCCACTGCTTTGCTTTATTATAAAGGAGGGAACTGCCTCCAAACAAAAGACACATTATACTGAATGTGTCACTAAAACATCCGTGCTTTGTCCCTCATCTGTATTTATTCTTTAGTGGCTTGGCAATTTATTTTTCCTCTTTATATTGCACTACCCTGTGTGTCCAATATAATTGCATTGCTGTTGGCAATTCAGCTTGTTGTTTTTCATCGTCACACAGTAATAAGTCGAAGCTGTAGTGAAAAACGATAGTACTGGCTGTATAACTTTCACTACCCTACCAGTATATACATTCACACTTTGCCTGTGTCAACCAGTCTTTGCGATCAACACCAGGAAAGAGTAAAGAAAGATCATGGATGTGTCAGTGGTTTTGGGATAGACTTTTACTAACAATGACAGTAGTATTGTAAATAAAATGTTGATATCATGATAACAATACACAGTAGATATTAATCTGCATCTTTCTCTCCTTGCAACAAATAACAATGACAAAAGGTTAACATTTCATATTTTGCCAATTCAGAGACATTGTTAAAAAGCCTGAAAACACATGACATGAAAAAGGGTCTGTTCCTGACCCACACATTTTGGGTCCCCTGCTCTGTTCCTTCTACACAGATATAGATTACATGTTTGTAAGTCTTTATAATAAATTGATTATTATTAATTAATAATAACAAAATTCTTGTTTACCAGTTACAAATAAAAAGTATCAACCACATAAGAAATTGTAATTGTTAAATGATTATTATTTAGTAGTTCTTCAATTACTCTGGCTCAGGAATATAGAGTGTATAATAAAAAGGTACTTGAGAACAAACTGTGCGATATTACTTGAATGAATCATTAGCTAATGATACATTCATTAATAGTTCTTAAGCTGAACTGACACAATTACTGCTTTCTTCATGAGTCTTAACCGACTAAATTTAAAAAGCAACACAAACTCATAATAACTCATTACTTACTCTTAACTTAAACATGTTGTTATCCTGCTGAAATAATTGCTCGTTTTCATCATAAAGCCTTTTGGCAAGAAAATGGACTGGCTGATACAATAAATGCTTGGCTGTGTATCTTTATCCAATCAGAACAACAAAGCTTGTCCTGCCTCACCTCCCAGTCTGCTGTGAAATATAAAGAAGCCTGCTCTTCAAATAGAAAGTATGTCTTTGAAGCCGGCAGATTTGCAGTTGAAAGCTGTCCGTCTGCCAGTTTGTGTCTGTTTGACAAACCCAGAGCTTCATAATTAAATCAGACCCCCGGCACTTCAGCCTGCAGCAAATTATTACCATGGAGACTTTGTCTGACCTTATCATCCACAGGCTGACACTCATGACCCAAAGCAGTGAAACCCCTCTGTCACATGTCAGACCTTTAATTACAGTAAGCTTTAATGTCACCTTTGTTCCTTCGCTGTACCATTTTAATTTTTCTGAAGTGCTTTGTACCTGTATAAATATTTATAGAGCAAAAGTCACTTTTGTTTTGTTCTACTTAAGAATTGGTTACCATAACAACACTTACCATCCTCTCAGAAACTGACCTATTTTGATGTGTGGCAAAGAAACTATACCACATTTTGCACATTGTACCCACTGGAATCGACTGTTAAATTATATTTTACAGTGTAACTAAACATGCTGTCAATCACTTGTGGTTGTTGTTTGAAAAAGGTCATATGTGAAAGTAACAGTCCTGACTATCTGCCTCTTATACATTTCCAGTCTTTGGGAGTGAATAAGCACATTTTTCATTCAATTCAACTTTGGTGGACTTTGATGAGATTAGCCTATGACCTATGACTTAACAAAGACATTTCCTTTGCCAAGTCTATCCTTTGGGATTTTATTATCTCTCCTGATGCAGTTATTTCCAACCAAGCCCCCATCTTGTTTTACACATTAAGTCGACTGGTCGTGGAGCAAACAGATCTCTCAAAATCAGATGAATAGGGCGGGTGTTAGACGAGACTTAGTCCTGAACTGTAGATAAGTGCTCAAAGACTGATGTTGTCTTTTTACAAGACAGCACTGACTTACTTATTTACCTGAAACAAAAATAACAAAAAAAATTACCTTATAACTGTCTACACAATCATTCATAGAGCTGTAGTGCTTTTAATGAAACCCACCTCATTCCACTGTTGGCCAAAAACTTATCAGTCATGCCCCCACATATGGAAATGCTATTTCTTATGAAGGGAATTCTGTTTCTTTATTACTGCTACTCATGGTTCCTCACTATTAAAATTATACATAAAAACAGATGTTTTAGTTATAAATGTCCTGCTTCATTTACATGTATCAGTTACATCAGCCTTGATTTAACACTGAAATAACAACAGAAGTAAGGGCAGTGAATAACCTCACTTGGGAAAATCAAACCCTGTTTACCAGACCCTACTATTGTTTATGTCAAGGTTAATGGGGGAATGTGGAGATGGCCTTGTTTCAACTGCTTGTCTCCAGCTTTGCCTTGTCAGGGTAGTATGAAGTATTAAGAACAGGGCTCCCTTATGCAAGCTTTTCTTATCACAGCTAGGGCTCAGGAGAGTTGGCCTCCTGGGCTGAGCCCCACCCTCAGGGGCTGAAAACCCCCTGCACTAGCCCACCAGACCCCTATAGAAATTTCCAGAGGACCTAAAATTCTCTTTCATCTTCACAGAGTCTGCCAGCCGTCACACATTCCTTGTTACCATGTTTGCTGATGTAGTGAAGTTGCACTGGCCACATGAGTCAATGCATTTGTTTTCAGAGTCCTTTTTTAGTATTATATTGAAAACCTACAACTTCTTTTGGAATGAGAAACAGCTGCAAATATATAAAACTGTTCAGTGTTAATAAACCAGATATGGCTACAAAGCAGGCTAGAATGAATATTACTTAAACAATGGTTTGATCTGGTTGCTGGATGAGCATCACTGATTCTTCTTTGTCTTTGTCAGCATTGCCTTCATCTTACCATGTATTCAATTTGCTTAAATTGAAAAGCATAATTCAATGACTCACTTAACATTAGTTCCACTTCATATTTGCACTCCCAGAGCAATCACTTTTAAACATCCAGTTATTCGCTGTTGTCAGTGATACAAAGGAGTAGCTATAATGCAAAACCTTGCAGTGAACAGGGACAGGTCAGAAAGGATGTGACTTTGACATGGAAAACTATTTGTTGCGTCTTGTCTCTTACCAGCACTCAAAAATAGTTTCTTTTTACAAAAGCCTCTCTCTCTAGCCTTTGTGTGTATGTGCATTTGGAAATGCAATGACAAATTGCATGTATGTCTGTTAAAGCCTGAGGATTTCAGTTACCAGTTTCACACCTGTAAATAACCACAGTCCTAATTTAAAACACTGGAAAAGATATGGCACTGTGCTCATTATTTGCTGTTTACCAGGTTGGAGAAATAAACGATCAGTCGCCTTACAGTAAAAAAACAAAATCAAAAAAGAACTGTTGAAATTTTTTATCTGCTGTCACTTAATACACAAAAAGCTCCTGGCAGCCATTACTGCAGGCTTCATGCTGACTGGAAAATGAAGCCTGCAAAAAGAATATGTCACTAAATCAATAAGAGCAAACTTTCAAACCATTTTTGGAAGTGAAAACAAGAGTAACAGCACCAGCTGTTTAAGTAACTACCCTAATATGATATGTTATGCACTGATTTGACAAAGCCCTGTAGCATCTGTAGGAATTATGACAAGAGATGACATTATAGAGCTAAAAATCTGACTGTAACACAGGAGAATGCTATTATTTGACTATCAAAATTCAAGGTTGTTATTCCAAGCAAACCCTGAAAATTGGACTAAATTAAACAAAACTGCCTATTGAGGCTTAGGCACAGCCAATTAAAAGCAACTCTTGAAACATTTGCAATGCAATATTGATAAAAGTTAGTATTTATACATCCCATCTATACTTGGGCAATCTATTTTTTAGCCATCAATATTCATATTTTGGCAAATTTAAATGCAGTTTACTTCAGTACTCAAAGACTATATTGGATATCCTTTTAAATACAGAAAACAGAACTTATTTCCTGTACTTATCCCACATTCAATAGAAAAAAATCCAATTTGCTTTGTAATGAGGAAACCAGGGTGATGTTGAATTGGGTTGGCCTGCAAAAACATGTCATCATTGTAGTTCTCTATAGGTGAGGGAGACTACAAAGCTTTACTGCTGAGTTATGACAGTCGTTGTACGTTTTCTTTGTTGTTTTTCTGACAATGGTGTTGATTGAACTTGTGCTTTTGATTCTGTCTTTTTAATATCTGCATCAGTAATATCGCATTCATAAACTTTCCCTCGATATATCCCTTGAAAAGCACTTAAAATAACTGCCTGTGGACATTAAAAGAATCTTTAAAGAAAGGGTAACTGAGCTGTGAAATTGTATTGTAAATTGTAAAATCCATTGTCAATTGTACATGTAAAAATGAAGCCAGTATAGTAAGTCAAAGTTCAACCAGTGAGTGGTCTATTTTGCTGAATGCCTGTGGACAGGCAATGACTAAAGTTATTAATGAAATTATAGAGTTTAATACCACAGTGACTAAAAGAAATTATGTTCAAAACTTTGAAATTTGACACAGGTTGTAAAAGTGACTTTTCTGATACTAACACAACAGGTCTTCTTTCATACTGTGTCACAGCAGGGAATCTGTCTTTGGTTTGGTAGTCTAAACACACTGCTGGTCAGACTTAAGCCAGGCCTGAAGCTTGACAGAGACCTTGCTGACTTCTGCATTCATATACACACACAGAAAACACTAAGTCACACACGCACACACACGCACGCACACACATTCCTACAGGGAGACAAGTGTGGCTTGGCCAACCCTACAGCAACATGATCACACATCACCATTCAGCTGTGAAAAAACAACACACATTGGAGGTGGCCTCTGCAGCTCTGCTTACTGTTTCTCCAAGCTGTAAGTAGCTGTGCAGTCTGACTATTCATCTTTTCTCACAACTAGTGGTGTGTGTGGTCTGTTGCTATTTTCTCTACTTTGTGATGCTGAATGTAAATGTTCGCAGGAACTGAGTTTAAATGTAGTGGAGCTGAAGGGGTCAGTGTGGATAAACTTCAGAGTGGGGGACCGTGGGAAAATGTTTGATAACACTTATCTCCATCTAAGTCTAGTGATGGAGAATGAAGCCAAGACCTCCTTTTTATCTGTGACACTTTAAAGCAAACCAAACCTCCATATCTGACCTCATGGCTCCACAATTTATGTCCAAGCTAAGCCTAGAGGGAAGGGAATTTATGGATAGTAATGCAAGTGAAATCCTTCGGGTCAGAGTTTGCTTCTTTTGGGATAGCCTTCTATATATGTATGATTTATATATGTTAAATATATTTGGGAAAAGATGGGAAATTTAGCTGAAAGGACTGTTTGAAAGTCTTCCTGGGAATGATGGGGGATGAAGCTTATTGTGGTGTTTTATCAGTGTCTTTGAATTCTTATTGGCACACTGTAACACAAACTGTGAAATTTCTTGAATGTAATAAAAAGATGAAGAATTGAAAATGCTGTATCCCATTTCCATCTTAAAAATTCCTTCACAACTTTGTAATTTAATATAACACTACTACACCCATGTGAACACTGAAAGAGTGTCTGAATGTTGTAATTACATCTATATGGCAAGAGAATTCATTTCCTAATTAAAATAGAAACTGTTTTTTCAGCTTCGATGCTATCTACACCAATTTTGATTGTGCAAATTTAACGAGGTGGACAAAAATGTTACACTTTGCAAATCTGAATATTGCTACATATTACTAGAGCCCTTGACCATTCTGCCCACCCTGAATGACACAGTGAGTGTATTCCTTTACAACCTCTATCATTCTTTATGATTCTTTTTTAACCTCAGTAAATTTTAATATTCAAACCAAACTTCTCTTTAGGGTCTTAGGTTGTAGAAAGTTTGGGAAACTGTGGCATGAACTGATATAAGGAGAATTATTTTAACTTTGCAAGATACACATTAACATCTGTAGATTGGTTAAATAACACTTCGGATTGAGTGAAATTTAAACATGAATTGTGTGTTTTGTTCACCAAAACTGACATAACATTGCTGTAGGAGGGGATTAATTGCACCAAGTCTGTACAATGTATTTATGTACAGTACATATGTTGGCTAGTTCTAAGACTGTGAAATTTAAACTTTTGCTTTTGTTAGAATAAAAATCACAATCACAAAATACCTTTTTAAATATAATTTGTCCAGATTTTAAATATGCAATATTCTTTCAGGCCACTTCTTGGCAGCAGAAACCTATTTGGCATATTAGAATTTTAAAGCCCCTTCATCATCTGCCTCTTCAGGACTGAATCAGGACCAAGGGAGTGCCTTAATCACATATGACTGATAGTTATCAAAGAGAGTCGTAGCTGTCTTTTGATTTGAATCTGGACTGGTTTAAGACTCTCGTTCTTGCCAATAACAGTGTGCTTAAGTAAGATTCTTCAGCAATTTAAAACAAACATCATCAAAACTCAAAAGAAAATGGTCTATTCCTTACCATTCATGGGGGAAAAAAGAACAACCCAAGGTTTGTTCTTAGCACATTTCAACGCAGTATCATAGTTTTATTGTTAAATCAAATTTTTAGAGATGAAATTTTCAGTCTTACTCTCAGCTGGTACATATTAATCTTCAAAGAAATTCAACCCCTACTATGCTGTTTTATGGAAGTATTATATTACAGAAGTATATTATAGAATACTAGATATGTTTGATTTGCCATTATTAACAGGGCTTTAAAATAGCCTTCATTGAGTTTTTTTTCTTGAAAAAAACAACAGTTTTTTGTCTGACTTAGATTTTATTTGTATTAAAATAACTGCACTAATTGAATAACAGATCAGTTTCTGTTTGAACTTGCAAATGATGAATCTATCAGTCATGCAAAGTCAGAGAGTCACAGGGTCTGTTTTTGGGGTTATTTTTTTATTTACCTTATATGTGCTCTCATTAGGCAATATTATTTAAAAAACACATACATATTAGTCTAATTGTTACCCACTATAACATAAATAAAGCCAGATAAGACCAACCAGTCAATTGAACTTCAAGCATGTCCAGAAGATGTAAGGAGCTGGATGGCATACAATTCTTTTCTTCTAAAATGAACGGTGCTGGTATGGTACTGATATTACAAAGGGTGGTGATAAATGCTCAGTACATTACAAGGACACAGTTGTCATCCATGGAGGACTTGTCTATAAACAGCAGTGTAAGAAGAAGGTGAACAAGCTCATAAAGGACCCCATGACCACAGACTGCCTAGTTGTCTGGCAGAGGGCAGAGTTTCAGGAGTTTTAGATTTTTAGATATGTTTTAGATATAGAAAGTTTTAGATATACTTACTAGTAAAATGTGATAGAATGTTTTGGCATTTCTAAAGAAGAATTAAATGGGTGAGAGAAAATTAGAAATGGATGGTTTGTGTTATTGTAGTATATACTGAATGATTTTGGACCAGCAAATAAAGAGAAAATGGTGGGGAACTGGTACTTTTGCATTTTTTGTCATTGACAAAGTAAGAGTTGAGTCACTAACAGTAGACATAAAACAAAAAAATTTAATTAGATCCAGGAAGTGTAGTGATTCCCACCCTGGGAGAAGATAAGAGCTCATTCCTACTCCTCTCTGATGAATCAACCTAATGACCTCCTGTGTAACTCAGGCCTGCTCCGGATCAAATGTGGCCCCACTGTGTGATGAGCAGACTTTACAAAAACAAAACCCTCCTCCACGGAATGTCTACACTTCTCAGTTCAACAACCCTCATACATCAGCGGGAGTTCCCCCACAGAAAAACGCAAGCAGACATCTTGAAATATCCACAATTTTTCTAATTTCTTTAATGCTACTTGAACCAATTATTGTGTTAACAAATCAAAAGATGTGGAGATAGCTTTTTCTATGCATTTTGCAGAGCCCGTTTACCCCATTTCACATCAGAATGTGCATCGTTGTTTTATTTGTTTATATTAGGTGATAAAGCGCTAATTTATGATGAGTTTACAACTACATAAATATTATTTACTACAAAAGTGAAAACTGAAAGGGGGATGTGCTTCTTTGCCAAGCCCGAGATACACACACTCCCATACACACGCTGTTCACTTCAAACTTCATATTTTGTGATCAAAAATATTTTCAAAGGACACTTTACTAACTCTACTAAATATGTCAAAAGCACACTTAAACATTTTACACTGCTGAGAGGCAAAAACAGAAAATAAAGGTGTGTGTGATTGTGGAGAGGAGTGTGAGCAGGTTGCGGTCCAGGCTGTTTTATGTTTGCGCCTCCGTTTAGACCAGGTCTTGGCTGGTCTAAACTCCTGGCACATTTGACCTCTTTGCGCTGGGTGTAAGATATCAAACGCGCCAGGACACGCCTCCATTCTGCCCTCATTCTCAGACCTCCGCCCCTCGGCGCACAGACCCGGTGCAAGTGGATTTCCTATCTTACACTTGTGACAAAAATGCCGTTTGCGCCGGGTGTAAAATAGCAATGACACCTGTGCCACTGGCGTACCGCGTTTGCGCCGGGTGTGCAATAGGGCCCCATGTGTTTACCCTCTAAAAACATAGTTGGTTGAAGGTGAACTTATTGGACTCTTGTGCACTCATGGATGTGGAAAGTATAAAGTTTTCTTCACCATATTGTAAACAGAACCATAGTTTATATTTGAACTTAAGGCAACTGTGAGGTTTGATTGTGAGACTAAAACTCAACTTAAATGACTCAATGACACTAATTCAGGCTACACCACACTGTACTGAGGGGAAGCACGAGGGTGAGAAAAAATCTATCATAATCCCAGTGGGGAAAAGAAAATCCTTTTGAAGAAAGGATGTAATGAGATTTACATGATCTCCTCATCCTTCTTTGCTCTTCTGGAGAGCATGCCTAATATTTATCATTCCTTGGAAAGTTGTGAAAACATGAATGTTTGTCTGATAATTTAAATCAGACACAGTGGTGCTCTGGGCTGATGGGCTGTTAGAATACCCCGTGGGCTGTGATCTTCACTTTCATAAGGCATCTGTTGAAGAGTCAGGTTTTAGTTAGGTTATTTGCTCACAGGGTTCATTTCAAGTATTTTATAAATGACATCATATGAAAAAACAAATAAAACTACAGGTACTTCCTTTTTTGTTTTTTTTTTGCTCCATCACCCTGTCTGCTACCAGCTGGCTACCCAAGCTTGGTCCTGCTTAAACAATGCAATCATCATTAGGAAGAATTACTTTTTTTCTAATTGAAAAACATTACAGTTGCTTGTAATGGAAACAGATAATGAGTGTGCACGGGAAAAAAGCCTTTGGATGAACTAAGCAGGAATTGCAATATAACCGCCTTAAGTGGACCCTAAAACAGTCAATAAAATTCAATAAATAGTGTAACTGTCAATTTTATTACCTTATATGAATGCAACAAATATACAAATATTAGCTAGAGGGTCCCCTGCAATAGATTCACAGACAAACAAAACTTTGGTGATCCAATATAGTGATTAATGTGATTCACACAGACATTCGAGCAATTTCAACTGTTTCACTGTATCTCCTATGTTTTGACTTAGCTGCTACCCTGTTGGCCTTGTAGAACAGAAAATAAAGTACTTACTCGGGCCTGCTCCGGAATATTCAGAGCGGCTCATGCAGAATAGAGAAAGGGGACTGTGTTGTTGGATTGTCTTGTGTGCCCTGACACACTTTCTTCGAAAGTTGTGGGAAACAAAGTTTCAGATAAAATTTCCAGTAAATCTCAGCAGAATGTATTAGCATTTTAAAGGAGGAATTAGATGACAGAATGAGCAAGCAGAGGGCATTGTTTTCCTTTGCAAAGATAGATGTGGGCAACCTGCTAGTAATTTGAATCTTTGACATGGAACAATTCATTATAAATTTATATTTTTTCCTTTCTTTGTTTGGTCCATATTTTGATTGAGAGACAGTTAGTAACAGGAATTACATATTGTGCTTTTAACATTTGTCGATGATTTTTAAGAGTCAACTTATCACATGAAGTCCACAGCCCGATTTCCTTTGTCATTTCAAGTGTCTCACATTAAAAAAAAATCAGATGAGATTTAAGAAACTTGGTCATTTTACACTCACTTATACATGGTCAGTTCATAAAGGCTTACTATCTGTCTTCATTTTCCCGACTGCACAGGAATCTGAGGTGTATACTATAAAGTGAGATTTACAAATTAGCAAGGTATTTTGAGTCTGAAGCAAGATTTCTCCATCTTACAAATATATGACTAGATTACTATGTTTATTTATGATGCAAAACCAGCAGGCTGAGTTCAGAGTTTTGGCTTAAAATTGATTTGTCATAAAAGTGCCTTCAATAATCAGCTCCAATGAAGTAGCAACACACTGTAGACAATAAATGGGCAATAGTGAGTTTTAGCTGAAGGAATGTTACATACAGGCTTGTTGATCATGTTACATTTGTAATGCTGCTGAATGAAGTGTTACAGTTACAGTGGCACTTATTATATGCAACATGCATTTTTTTTTCACCATGGAGCGTATATCCATAGTATCCATAGTGCAGAAAATTTGAGCAAGAACATTTATTTTACTTAACGGGTTGTTCTTTTTCCTACTGAACTACTGAGTGTTTTCATAGTGTCCCCTGACCATATTAGTAGGATATTATTACAGATAGTATTTTGTTCCACTCTGCACATTCTAAAAGCTATAGTGACTCCCACCGTTCTGGGATAGTGAGACTCAAGAATGCAGCTCTTGTATATAATATCTAAATTTTCTGCCTCTAGTTTAAAAAGGAAAAATTCAAGAACCCCCAGCTGTCAGGTTAGAAATAATGTGAAGGAACATTTACTGCCAATAAGTATATTAAGGTATAAAATTGGTACAATTCGTAATTTTTTGCATCATATGCATAGAAAGTGTTTATTTCCGAAATATTTTTTACACAGTTTTCATAGTTAACCTCACATCCGTCCTCCTGTCTGGTAACTGACAAAAACACCACAAGAGTAAGAACTTCAGAACTTTTATCAGTTTAGTTACAACAATTACAGTTAATCTAGCATCAGCCAACACCTTTCCAAAAGCTAAATACCAAATATATTAGAATGACTCAGATTTATGCAATATGAGCAAGACAGATGTTTTGTTTTTTTTTTGTATTCACAGCTCTAACTCATACTGCTCTCTCATCCATACAGAACAATGCTGGATCACCCACATGAATCATTCAGCTTGAATTAATGAGGGATCAGATAAACATTACAGTATATTATATTTTGTGATCTTCTGTGTACAAATTGCTATATTTTCTAGCTTGTTTCAATGAGACTGAGAACGACAGGTAATTTCAGTGTCATTATAGTGTAACTTTATCTACTGTTATTGCAAAAACAGAGGAGACAGACCATAGATGTACTAAGAAAATCCAACTTTGGCAGGGAGGAGTATGTGTCTTGGAGAGATTGATGAATTTACATCACTTAAACATCTGGCAAGAATGTGTCTCCAACTACCCCTGGAGGTGGTCTAAACACCATGATTTCAGTCTGTCTTGAATTCTACGTGGATGCATATACACTTACCTTTTCAGTGATAGTTTCAGGTCTTAAATAAAAGGGTTTTTTCAATGAAGTTGGTGTATTTATAAGATATATATTCAACGGAAGTCCTGAGAGGAGTGCCTTCCTACCACCACAGACACAGACGAGGAGCAGTAATGTGGTTCACAGATCAAACAGGCCAGCTGATTACAAAGCCAGATGTACTGGCTAAGAGGGAAGTTTCTCCTCCACACACTCCACATGCAATACACTGTGTCCAAGGTCTGTTATTTCAATACATTTAACTTTATTTTAACCTTTATTGATACCAGATAATTCAAATAATTCCCCAAAACACATTTCACATTCTTCTTTACAGACTGTGTCTTCTGGGGGTGATGAGTTAGAGTGATGGTGGAGATTCATTTGGTGAACGGTTATAGCAGGGTGGATTTGTATATTGAATATGTAGTAATATGAGGGAGTGCATGTGTGCCTGGCAACCTTGGCTACAGCACAAAGTCAAATCCCACTTAATTTGTGAGAGTGAGAATGCTTCCCTGTCAATGAACTTTTCTGATGAGTGCACTTAGGTCTGAAAGTAGGAGAGAAGGAATGAGAAAACTGTCTTTAAATCCAGGCTTTTTCATATACACTCATCGGAGTCAGGAGTTGCAGGATTTATGGATGTTTGAATCAGAGTAGACCAAAGAGCAGTCTGGAGCTCCAGTGTCTCCAATTTGCAGTGACCTTGAAAAAAATTTGTGATATGATGAGAAGAGAGTGAGTCAAGGAGATAAAGGGATTGTGGGAGATCAGCCTTCAGGAATCTATGAGGTGGAATGTGTGATTGATGTCCATGGATAGAAAGCAAAGATAGAAAAATCAATCAAACTTGATCTCCAGTCTGCACTCTCTGATCTTGGAGCACATATTTTCCATAAGATCTAACAATCCAACTTTCACATTGTATGCTGTGTTGTTTTCTTCCATGGCCCACTTATGTTTTAAAATGGGTAAGCTAACTTGGAAAGAAAAATGATTGGCAGGGGGTCCTTCCCCAGAAAAAGAACAAGTATAGTTCAAAACAAATTACATTTCTATAACTCCTAACCTCCTGCATTCAGTAAAAGAAAAAGAGAGACAGATGTTCTTAGTCAATGCACACCTCAGTATTTACACACTCTGTCCTGTCTGTCACATTTAAAATAAAGATTATAGAGAATTTAAGAAAGCAGCCCCTAATCCTCTTAATGTCAAAGTCTGTTAAGTATTATTTAAATTGCCATTTATAAAAAAAGGACAACTTAGCAGTATTTCCTCTCATTGTATACATAATTGACTCAAGTGTGAGAAAAAAAAAACAATATCTAAGAGTCTTAATGAAACAGATAAAAGGCTCAGAAATTTTAATTGTGGGGGCAAGCAGCACCATTTTATTAAATGGTTGGAACAAAAAATTATGTCACTGTTGACAGAAGAACCTCCCCAGTGGACAATTCCTTTCAGAGAGTTCTTAAAACTGTCAGGTCCGAAAACACCCCATATAAGCCTATGGTCCACAATATGTCCCCTCTACCTGAGTGTTGAAATTAGGAGTTTTAAAGAGGAACTATCCACTAGGAGGTCCCTGACAACCACACACCTTGGGGACTTTTTTATCTGCATGCATTTGCACCGTTAAAATGAACTGTAAATGGAATGTACTTCTATAGTGCTTTTCTAATCTTTTACTTACTCAAAGCACTTTGCAACACAAGTTAGCATTCACCTCAGAGACAAAGAGCAGGCAGATTAGCTCAGGAAGGAGGTAGCCAGTGGCCTGGACAACATCAACAAAACCCTGCTTCTTGGCAAACTAAAGCTCTGGTGCAAGCAGTATGGGCTACTTTCTTGGCTCATGTGGCCACTAACATTGCATGAGGTCCCGCTCTTGAAGGTGGAAAAACTGGAGATGCTAGTCAGCTTGTATGCAAGAAAGTGGCTTGGCCTTCCTAGGTGCTTCAGCAGTATTGGGCTCTCAGCAAAGGGATTTTAGAGCTGCCCATTTCCAGCCTGGCAGAGGAGTATAAGTACGCCAAAGTCAGGCTAGAGATGATGCTACTGGACTCAAGTGATCCAGTTGTGGCCCAGCTGCCCCCATACTGGCAACCGGGAGGAAGTGGACCACACTAGCTGCAACTGAGCAGGCAAAGGCAGCACTCAGGCAGGTTAGATGTGAGGATAGATGTGGCCTTGGCTTTGGGACCAGCACACCAGCCTGGAGCAAGGCCACTCCATCCCAGAGGCACAAACTGGTGGTCTAGGAGACACGACAGGAAGAGGAAGCAGGAAGGTGTGCACAAGCTGTGGCGCAGGCCAAACAAGGCCAGTGGATGACATGGGAAGGAGTAGAGAAGAGGGAGATCTGGCAAGAACTTTGGGAGATGGAGGCATTCAGGACAAGCTTCACCATCAGGGCTGTCTATGATGTTCCACCCTCTCCTGCAACCTAAGCCAGTGGTATGGCGAAGACCTCACGTGCCCTCTCTGCCCAAGTCCAGCATCACTGAAGCAAATCTTAGTGGTCTTGCAGCAGTACTAGAGAGCCGACAGACAAGCAAGCGAATGAATGCCCTCCCTTCCTTGTCATCCTGCTGGCAGGCAACAACATTTGTCCGGGAGGGCGGGGGTCAAGCCAACTTCAGCCCCATAGGACCAGATGCTGGCCAGCTAGGCGGGATATGGGACAGGAAGCTGCTGGCAGACTTGGGCCAGAAGCTGTGCTTCCCTGCTGAGCTGATGAACTGATGAAGCCCTTTGGATAAGAGGCAAAACGTGTTCACAGACATATTACTGAGTCCTCTTGCCTTCGATTTATTTGCCAAGAATAACTATGACCTGGATGAATGAGAACATTCACAGATATTTCCCTGCTGAGATCACATCTACTAACTTGCGACCAGACCTTGTTATGTGGTCAGCCTCCCTCAAGCTTGTTTACATTATTGAGCTCAAGGTGCCCTGGGAGAGTTCAGTGGAAGAGGCCTTTGAGCGGACAAAGCTAAGGTACGTTGAACTTGCAGCCGATGTGCAGCAACAGGACTGGAGAGCGAAGGTGTGCCCGGTGGAAGTAGGCTGCAGTGGATTTGTAGCCAACTTAACATTGAGGTTTCTCGGGGAGATTGGAGTGCGAGGGAAGGTCCACTGGCAGGCAGTCAAAGACCTCTCCAGAGCTGCTGAAAAGGAGAGTCAGTGGCTTTGGACGAAAAGAAGGCTCTCAGGTGAGCCGATTGCATCTAGGGGCTGAACCTGGGATGCTGGCATTCACTGCTGAACCCTGTGGAGGTGTCATGGGCCTATCAGTGAATCACCAAAGAAGGAAGTGTCTCTTTAGTGTCTCCAGCATGCATGTAGCAGGGGATAACAGCACCTTGTCTGGCCTGGTAAGTATCAGTAGTGCTCACTGCAAACTTGCAAACAACATTCCTACTCTTCTTCCTTGCCTCACCCATGAAAGTGGGGGAGTAGAGGGAGGTAGAGCCCAACCCCGTCCGATGGAGGAGAATTTAGCCCCACAAGGCATCTCTCCCTGACTCTACCTTCCTCATTCAAACTGGCTGCCACTTTCTGGGAAACTAGGGTAGGAAATAAGCCACTCTGTGGCGTAACACTTCAAGACCCAAAGGATACCATCACTCAATTGATCTTCTCTCAGAGTCTCATTGGTGCCTCAAGCACATATGTATTAGGGGATATCAACAACTAGTCCTACACAACAGATCTTTACCTATTCACACACTAACACCAGGTGGCTTCTCTACAAAGTGCAAACTTGCTCAGGAGCTCATACACACAAATTCACACACTGCCGGCACAGACACTGGGAGCAATTTAGAGTTCAGTATCTTACCCAAGGCTGTAGAAACTGCATAGCACGAGTGTGTCTGACAGGATAGCAGCTGCACTGGAGGTGTCAGGAGCTGGTTCTAGAGGGAGTACTCAGGTGCATCTTATGTTTATAGAGAAGGGTGCCACCCTTTGCATCAAAGCACAGCCATCATGCTTTCAGGCCAAAGTCACTGCCTGGCCGTTATTATAAGCCAGCTCCCGTGGTGTCTGTGGGTTTCCCAGTGGTGTCATAAGCCACAGCTTCAGTGGGTAACCATCTTCTCCTATGGACAGAGACGGTTAGGCCTCTTTATAGAAAAGATATGCAACTGTATAAAGAGGGTATATTTTTGCCTACAAGGCAGCCGTTTGACACAACTCCATCCTCCAGACCAATACCAACTGCACTGTTGCACAGAATAAAGCTGTCGTGCGTCGCAACAAGCCACCAAGCCACAGCATTGAGCAACACACACTTTGCATCACTTATGAGCTGTGCATTAATTGAATTTAAGTTTTTCCTATTAATATAGGCAAATGCATCATTGGATGGAGCCTTGATGTGCATGTGTAAGCAGTCTATGGCATTAATGACACTATACAATACAATTTCCCTCTGAAAGATCCAAATTGCTAAAAAAGCAACCACAGTAGAGCACCTGTAAATGTGAGGGGATGGCTTGGCTTCTTCTTCTTGCTCTTGGAAGAAATGGTTTGAGAATTTTGCATAAATGCAACAAACTGGTCTTGGTATCCAGAAACAACTAATCAACCATCCATCATTCTCAGCTGACAGATCTGTCTAATCCCCTAATAATGTATTCTCTTCAAATGGCACCCTGCACCAAATCATGCAAAAGTGCAAGATCAGCCATTGTTACCATTATCTACGATTACCTTTATACCGTGGTAGGTCTTTTAGAATTGGCAATTCTGGTAGCCTTAGCAACATGGGCATCTCAATGTTTTAAAAATATTTTTGTAATATGTCACAACAACAACAGCAACAACAGCAACAACAACAACAAAATTAACTTAACACACTCAACACCCAAATTCTTCCTGCTCAGGTTTCACAGATGTGACCCAATGACATGAACTATACCAGTCTAACAGCAAAAATATATTAAATACCCAGAATTTTGGAAATTCATTAAGGAGAGATACTGTTGACAAAAAAATATTTCTAAATCACAGAAAGAAGTCAGATATGCATGGAATACTAGTCAAATGTTAGCCTCAAAATAAGCTATTGCCCAAACTCTTTAAAAAAAAAAAAAAAAATCAGTTAATAGACCCACAAAATTTAATAGGATTCAGATCCTTCATGTCTGTACAAATTTTTCAGCAAACCATATGATAAAAACATGCTGACAAGATAATAAGTATATGAAGTTAAATTTAAATGAATAAGCCAGTGAAGGTTACCATAAGCCCTCAAAGGTCCATGCCATTATTGGAGCATGTTTTATTTTCACTCTTGGCCTCTGTGATGGAAACTCACTCTGCTCTATGGGGTTTAACTTATTGGAATATAAATGTCCTTTCCTAGATATAAGCCCATATCACAAACGGGATAAAGGGTTAATTCAGCCTGAAACCCTCAGCCACAGCTGATTGTGTCCCACCATGACAGCAGAAACAGCTTAGTGAGCAGCAGTACGGGGCTAGGTGTTGTTAGACACTATCCACAGTTAACCGTACAGTGCGGGTGTTATATTACACACTCAGACACCCACTAGATCAAACCTGACCCTTATTCCAAGAGCCGGAGCTAATGTAGTGGGTAAGGGGTGATGGGAGGGGAAGCAGACTATCAGCTCAGAGGTCCCATAAATTCTCCCTCTGGACACTTGGCATGCAAAACACATACAGTCTAAACAGCCTTCAAAGCCTCTTTTGTTTTGAATAGTCCCATAAAGAATGTTTATGTTGCCAATGCACAAATGGTATACATTAAGATCAGAAGATTGTTGAAAGCACATATATAATGCATCAGGATTTGAGGCAGAACAGCTGGAAGGCAGAGTGCAATAAAGTTTGCCCTTCACTGAGAAATAAACAGATATTATAATGGAACTGGTTCTATGTCTCACTCCTACATGAGTTTATTAATTAATTTATTTAAATGGGTTGTAATTTTCAACACCTAATTGCATAAAAAAATATTTTTGGATTTCCCAATTACAGCAAAAACAGTTACACATTCATTGCATGAAGACACCCAGACTATTAAAAACATACATATAACATAAACAACATATGATACAAAAGTGCAAATGAACAGCTAGTTACAGTAGATAGGTGACATAAATTAGGAGTAATTCCAAAGAACAATCTGATGGCATAACCACTGTTCCCTCGTACTGCCATTTTGTAATCAATGTCTGCATGAAACTGGATAAAAGACACAGTGCATATGTTGCATATGTCCTAACTGCTCTTTGCAAGTTCAAATTCTGCATGCACTGGATGTAAACTACCTGCAATTTGTGTTTAGCTTTCTTCTACATAGTGCTGTCAAATATGTATTGCAGAGTTGACAATCATCTTCCCTGCAATTTTGACCATTTGGAAAGTTTTTTTTTGTTCTTTACACTCAATTGCCATACCACGCTGTTATGTTAGATAGGATGCTATTGAAGAAGCTTTTGTACCATTTCAAGTATGTGTTTGCTAACACCAAAATTCCAATTTCATAATCATGCCCAAATATTGAAATGTTCTCCTTTTCTGCAAGCTAGTTATTAAGTGTAACAAGAGCAATGTAAGTGGTTTCTTGGATGATGTTTTTATTACAAAATCATTTGTTTGCCACATTCATCTCTACTTTACTTGCCTGGCAACATTCTACAGTACAGTGACCTGGCTGAAGTAATCCTCCCTGCGGAACATTGTCTTCAGAAGAAAACTAATAAGGACCATATCATCAGCATATTTAAGTAGCTTTACCTTACCTTGTATGTTTTATTTATAAATTTGTATTTGTGATTTTTTTTGGTTGCTTGTAACCACAAAGGCAAAGTCAGTAGCATTGTTCATTGTGAACACATCAGTCCAATGGGGTGTAAGGACACCAGAAGCACACACCCCCTGCCCCTGACAGTGGTTGCTAGAACACACCCATCCAGCCCAGCAACCACCTGCAGTGACTAGCCTTGCCGTGGTTGTCAGTGTGCTGCTGTTACACAGTGGTGGGGGTATACAAATAAAGTGTGAGCACTTCATTGCAGATGCATTTAGTATGGTAATATTTTCTTCTCTTTCACTGCTATCATCATCACCATATAGGCAATTTTCTTGTAAAGTCACATAATTTCACTCCCCATTCAGTCATTTAGTTACACATTAAATATGAAGACCCTTAGTCTAAAGTAAGATGTTTGGTTTATTCCTAGTTTTTCCATACTTTTTAATTGGAAAAGTGTAAAACCAAACCTTTTTAATTTTAAGAGCCCTTAATTCACCAAGTATATTTTAAAGAGCAGCCCACATAAGTGTTCATTTCATTTACACAACTTTTACATTAATGATTAACCAGTTCAACTGTAATTAACATAAGGTAACTGAAATTTTGACTTTTAAAGGACAGACAAAATGAAAAAGCATGTCGGGTAAAAACAATATATAAATGCACCAAAGTACAGACAGTGATCTCCTTAAATGCCAGTGGCACCAAGGTCTGTTACAGGCATGGGGAGAGGGGGGCAATACCTCACTAACTGCTCCACCAGCCCCACAAACACCAAATGTTCTACCTTCAGCCCAGAT